>CM068838.1:134784767-135037267 GCA_028554795.2 Sinohyriopsis cumingii | reverse complement strand
ACAGCTGATTAATTTCCACAGTAAATTCTAACTGGTTTTGATAAAAAATTGTCAACAGCGGAAACAATCTTATACTCTATTACACAGCGATATGGTGATGTAATTTTTTTATCGTGGATTTATCAGGGTTATTCTCTACTCCTTGCACTGGAAGTAAAAATGGACTAGAAATCTGCATATACTATAAAAGACACTTTCATCTTGTGCCTGTAGTTTGTAAATTGCAATATGCTTTGTCTTCAACAGTTATAGAGCTTTCCTGAGCATTAGAGCAATATTCGAGTTGTTTATCAAGTATTTGTTGGGAAATACATCCGTGCAGGCATCTGACACATAAATAGTCTTTCTCTTATGCTTGTTGTACGGACCTCCGACTAGCCCATTCAAGTTTTTTTTTTTTTTTATATCCGCGCGTAGTGATCTTCATAAAATAGTAAATTTACTGTCTGCTGACATGCTAGACCGCTGACATATATGAGGTATATCTTTTGTTTGTCATCTACACCAAATACATTAATACCTCCGGATAACAGGATATGGTTCTGTTTGTCGAAATTTTTAATTTGATACTTAGCAACGGGAAAGCCAATCCCGCTAAAGTTTCGATTGTTAAAATAACCATTATAATTTGATACCAGTAAGGATGGTCTCATGCAGGAAATAATGCCGACAGTATGGCCTATTGGAAACATTTATTGTCATAATTTTTTATATTCATGCAACATTTTGAGATTTTGATTTTAGTCGGGAGTCGAACATATAAGCTACTACGCAATGGACTATATTTCACAGTGTGGAAAAGTATCTCTGTTATCTTTTTAAATTTCCAGCCGGACCCAGATGTTGTGTACTCATCTAATTTCTTCCATATTTCCTGAAATATATTTTCTGACAAGGATATTAAATCTGTTCCTGTTAGAATTCGGTTAGATTTTAATGTGCTATAAGGATTAGCAAGCTGCTTTACCTCAAGGTGCTCTGACGTAGCGGTCGGGTCAATAAACATATGCTCAGCTTTCTGTGAGAGATTCCCGAGATATATTTAGCTTAGAAAGCTTAAAATGAAACTGAACTATTATTTTCAAGCCCTTGTGCGTGGCAAGCTAGGATTATATTGTTGGTAGAAGTAGATGATATCAGTTGTTGCCGGGGTAATTCGTATGTAAACGCTTATGATTAAATAATCAACTGTTATCGAAACCAGCAAACGATGTTGCGTTTTTTTAGGTCGATATCTTTCTGTCAAGAATGTATGTGTGATTTGTATTTTTAACGTAGATTTTAAAAGAATTCGGTTATATCGCTACGATGTCTGCAGTGTGGCAGTTTGATGTGATGTCGAGCACTGGGGCATCATGCCGCAGAACTGTAGCATGATGTTCCACCCAGACATATTATCCTGGGCGTTCTGACATGAATTTATGTGGAATTTATTTATCATTGAGGAGATTCCAGGCGGAATGAGAGTTTGCCATATCAACGGCAGTTTTACTGACAATAACATCACCAACTTGTCATTACAGGACGCGTTTCAGCCACATCCAATCTATGATCTATACGAGGCAAATGACAGAGGTATTGTTAGAAATGTAGAAACAGAAAATGTTGTTGGAAATATGAATAATGCTGGTTACCTGAACGTGAATATTTGAGGAACTAATACTAATCAAGTTCATTACAAATCACACAAATTTATCTGCGAAGTATTTCATGGTTTGATTCCTAGTGGATTTGTGACTGACCATATTAACAATATTCGAAATGATAAGACTTCAGAACACGGACTTTGTTACACAGTAAGAGAATACGATGCGAGGTAAAGCATTTGATGGAAGTAACTTTAAAGCTGCTAAATATGTTATAGCAACTAACTCTATTAGTGAAGAAATTTTTATCAATCTATGCAGCCTCAAAATATTTAACATTGACTCAGAATCAATCAAATCTGTTGCAGATGGCATTACTAAATCTGCCACGTCAAAACGAACTGGACATAAAATTGTTTTTCAATACAACTCACCTGCTATTTAAAATATTAGCGACGTCGTTGTTCGTCAGGTAGAAATCGAGAGATTTGTTTAAGGTTTCCTTGTTGCATTCGACAAATATCTTTCCTTATTTCAGCATGTGATCAAGTTTTGTGCTGCTGAGAAAGATCAAATTATTTTTTCTCTTTCTACTTTAAAGCGAGCTGCAACGTTATTGTCAACACGAAACATAGTTCGTACAGCCTTTTCCAGATGAAAAGGATTTATAATATTTGCTCGAATAACGAATCTGTCCATATTTAATGATTGATACAAAATTAGAGTGCTTTCCATATCAATTTTCAGAATATCTGTTATATTTTCCTTTCTCGCGCAGCAGTGGGCCCATTTTGAAATAGTTTCTCTATCGTATCTAACATGTATTTCTTTTATATATTTCTCAAGTTATGATACCTCATAATCTGTCAGTAGTACATCAAACGCTCGTATTCGACGACAAAATTCACATACTTTTGTTCTGTTTTTTTATGTTGCAAATTAACAATTTGACATCGATTAATGAAAAAGTCATATTTAATATTTTGGCTCTGACTATTCTTCCTATGTCGTCCGGTATTTCATTGCAGTAAATTAGATAAAAGTCTTGTGTATAAGATGCCTGAAACCAATTTCTTGTTCACGAAAAGAAAGTCAGATTTGGCATTGATGCTGATCGTGATACAGCGGATTAGCCTGAGCATCAGGATTCGACAAATTTCAGTACTAATTATAGACAGCATGTAAAACATCAAGATATCAAGCATCTCAAGTTCGATCTAGAAACATATTTATTTCCTGTCCTCGAGGAGAATTTTGCAGATGAGCCAGATCTAATTCATACTGACGAGCAAGTTTATGAAGTAGCAAAATCGCGGTACAATGTAAAATATCTTCTGGCTAAGAATATAAAAAAGGTTAAATTTTACTGCCTCTGAGAATCAGATATTCTGGAGTTAGTAAGGCCGTTTATGAACCGTGGACAGTTAGAACTTTATGGCCTATGGCCGTTGAAAAAATATATTATTTGATTTTCCGTTTGTTAAGATTTTTTAACCTGATGAGAGAGAGAGAGAGAGAGAGAGAGAGAGCACTAGCAACAACACGAAGACAATATTTATTATCCTTGTGTAGACCAGTGAAATGTAAGTCTGTCTTTTTGAAATACGAAAAGATTTATTGTGACTGAATTCCAAGCGATTTAATTTTATTTTTTATTTCACTAGTTGGTATCCAGCTATTAAAACTGTCTCCATAGCCTCTCCATTTGACCAAACGTTTCTTTCCTTTACTTGTTATAACTCGCTTGGTAATAAATATATCCTGCTCTGTCCATTGCGGTTACTTTTTGTAGAAACTTCCAATAATTTTTTTCTCTCGCTGAACCTTTCAGCTTGAACGTTACGGGTATTGTTGTTTAAATTTTATCCACAACAAATACTTCCACGGACCAGTTAGGAGTGAATCCTTTTTCAAATGTTTTCTTCGCCAGCAAAATTCTAACTTTATCACCCATGCTAAAGATGTATCTTTGATACATATTTTCGTTTGCCAGTACTGGATTAATAATAGCTACATTTGATAACATTCGAATTGTTTTATGTTTTGTGTTATATAATCCGACACGATCTTTGGCAGATTGTCGACATACCTGTTATTGATTTTGGCTGTGAGTTGTTTGTGGGGTGTTTTTGGCTGTCAATTGATTATTGATCTTTTTTTAGCGTACAATTAAATCTTTCGATGACGACACTTTTCAGTCATTCCTGTCATTCAAACCTAACAACTTGCTTACCTCCTACAACAGAACAACTTGATAACTGCCTGCGTTCATTGCTCGACAAACATGCCCCAGCTTCCAAGTGCCGAATATCAATTCAAAAGTGTTCTCCATGGTATAGCAGTGTTAGGGACCAGCTTCGCACTGCTAAAAGAGACCACCGTAAAGCTGAGAGACTTTGGCTTTCCACCAGACTCACTATTCATAAGAAAATAGATGAAGCCGCTAAGAAGAACGTCACATATATATTCCATACAGCGAAATCAGCCAACTACACTACTAAGATCATGGAAAATTCCAGCTGCAAAGAGCTCTTCGAGATTACTAACAAGCTAATGTCAAGGACAAATCTTCACCACTTCCAACTACCTTCTCTCTAGTCGACCTTCCGGACATGTTTGCAAATTTCTTCCGTGATAAAGTACAAACCATTAGAGATAAGACTGACAACACAATTTCAATTGACTCGTCGTCACCATACAGCTGGAATACAGAATTTGAGCGGCAACCATTAGCAGTATTTGAACCTGTCTCTATGGATTTTTTACTTACAATCCTGATGAAGAGTGCACCAAAGTCATGTGAACTTGATCCAATTCCAACATCACTGCTGCTTGAGTGCTTAAATCCAGTATTGCCTTCACTAACTGATGTTATTAATACCTCTCTCTCATCCGGGCATTTCCCATCATTTTTCAAAACTGCCATTGTAAAGCCTCTGCTGAAGAAACCAACACTAGACCATAACTATTTAAAGAACTAACGACCAGTTTCTAATCTCCCATTCATATAAAAAATCTTTGAAAAGGTTGTTCTATCCCAGCTTGTATCTCATCTGAATTCAAACAGTCTTTTTAGCAATGTACAATCTGCATATCGCCCTTGCCACAGTACTGAAACTACTCTTCTAAAAGTAGTTAATGACAATCTCTCTGCGTTGTATAGAGGAAAGAGTACAGTCTTCAAATATCTGTCTGCAGCAATTGACACAATAGACCACGATATATTACTTCACCGTCTCCAGCATGTATTTGGTATTCATGATACAGCCTTACTGTGATTCAAGTCCTACTTGGTCAACAGGACACAAATTGTATCTGCAAATGGAATACACTCCAGCCCAGTTGATCTATGTTGTGGTGTTCCACAGGGGTCTGTTCTTGGACCTGTTCTCTTTATTCTATACACTCATTCTCTCTCAAGTGTCATAGATCATCATCCAGTGTCTCACCAATTTTACGCTGATGATACCCAAATATACAAATCTAGCCACCCAACTGAAGTTGATGCTACCATCCAAGGTGTAGAGAGGTGCATTTCTGATGTGAAATCATGGATGACATGTAACAAGTTGCAGATGAATGATGATAAAACTGAGGCCATTCTGATCACAACATAAAGACTTTCTCATTCACATCCTTTACCTCAAACAATAAATATCAGCAACACCAACACTAAATTCACACAATCAGTACGAAACCTAGTTGTTACTCCGGACAGTACTCTCAGATTGCACCAACATGTCATGAACATATGCAAGGCTGCATATCTTGAGCTGAGACGCATCGGCTCCATTCGCAAATATCTTTCAGTTGATGCCACTAAAACACTTGTGTGTTCATTAGTACTTTCAAGAGTGGATTATTGTAACTCAATTAGGTCTGGTTCATCTCATTATCTACTCCAAAACTACAAAGAGTTCAAAACACAACTTCTCGGAGCATACATAGAGTACCACGATCAGAGCACACCTCCCGGCTGCTCCGTACCCTACACTGGCTATCCATTCGATCCAGAATCAAACACAAAATGTGTTCTCTGTACTACGTTTCACTGACGGACTCCAGTCCAACGTACCTATCCAACCTCACTCATGTGTACACACCAGCCAGATACTTACGCTCCTCTTCTGACAGTCGCATACTCATTATTCCCACTATTTTAAACAACTTCGAGCTTATCTCAAAGGTGAAAAGTTTATCCTGCTAGATCTGATACAGGAAGTGCGAGTCAGAAGACTATTTGCTATATATATTTGCTCGTAGATATCATACCGAACAGAACTGCGAAATAAGAAAAAGAGTACTCAGTAAATGTTATGTTAAATTGCTAGCAAAAATAAGGATAGTAAAAATTATATGTGAAATATCACAGTACAAGCCACCATAAAATAAAGGAGCAAAAGGGAGTACCTGGAAATTAGGGTTTTTTTTGTTGTAATTTTAAAATTGCCCGTACAAGTATATCACGTCTTTTCAATGCATCACAGAGGCTACCCCTGTTATATTAGCTTCTGTCGCTGAACGCAAGTCAATATGTCTAACGCATTTTTCTGGACTCTCGCACATGAAGTAGTTGCCACTAGTCGATCAAACGTTTGTCCGTACGCCTTACCACTTCGTCCACTGAGCTCTTACAGATATACAGATGAAATTTCGATATATCTAACTCTACGAAGCAGAAACTTATCTCCTCGGAGTGTGTGTATAAATTGATTTGTTTTGGTGTAAAATCTCAGTGAGTTATATTAGTAGCGCGTTAACAGCAGTCCGACATGTGAAATGTGGAAAATCGCAGCGAGTTATTAATAGTGGATTGGAATTTTGTGTGAAGTTCCGTATAGTAGAGTGCAAGGCACAAACTGTTAGCAATTCAATTTTGTGTAATATATATATATATATATATATATATATATATATATATATATATATATATATATATATATATATATATATATATATATATATATCACTAGTGATTCAAGCAAATACTGCAGTAGTAAAATATAATGGGGAGTTTTCTGTTTTTGTATGACGACTATGATGGTTTAATGATAGGTCCTTGACAGATAATCCATGATGAAATAGATCTGGTTGCCTCAACAAAGTTGTTTTCGTATTTGTTTAGACTAACAACGCGGTGGAGTGGGGGTTTAATCATACTTCATCCAATACAAAATATGGGTTTGGCATGAAAACCCCATTATAGTCTACTACTTTGCGTACTTATATACAGCTGGCGGATTAAATTCTGTATTATGCAACCTTGCAAGGTCGAGATGGTTTAATCGTTTTAAAGATGGTCACGGAAGATGACCCACGATCTGGAAGACTATTGCATGCAGTTGGTGAGCAAGAAGTGGTTGCTATGAAAAGGGAATTGATGAAGAAATTCAATACGCAGTGGATGATATTACTATTATCACGGGCACCTGTTCTAATAGATTGAAGAAATATTGGAAGTTCTAAAAGGTTTGTGGACTGTTGATCCCACATTTTAATGACGGCTGATTAAAACTGTATCGGGTTGAAATCGCCAAACTGCTACACGCCGCTACATATGAAAATAGTGACCAGAGACGTTTGAATGAGATTGTCATAGGTGCTAAAATATGGACATGGTTTTTTTATTTTCCGAAACCGACTGAAGAAAAAATTATAAAGATCGGATAGGTGAAATCGACCAGACACCACAGATCGCTCTAAGCAGTCTGGCTGCTAAGCGAGTTTTAAACATATTATCGATGGAAAAGGCCCGTTAGTTCAGAGTTACCAATGCTTGACTTTGCTAGCGTCACAGGATGTTTCTGTTCGTCCAAGGCATTGAAAACTTGACGGGTAAAGAATGTATAGCATCCAAAACCTATTTGTAGAGAACCAAACTTTTGTATTTCTTTTCTGCTTGTGTTCATGTTGCATGGCATGCCCTATTTTCAGCTTGTTCTATATTGCTATCACACGCAAAACATAGTTATGCTCATGTATGTCAGGGATGCACAACATACCGTCCGCGACCATTATCTTAAATTAATGCATGTATTTATGCATTTATTATAGACATGGAATTTTGGCAATGCGGTCCATTCTGGCCATGTAAACGTCTGAGCTGAGTACCATTACACGTTTTTCACGGTAGTATATAATCACTAACTAGAGAAATGTATTCGATTGTCATATATACTTTATAAAGGTAGATTATAAAAGGCAAGGTTGACGACTATCGATTGGTATCATGTGCGATCACTGAGTAAAAGTCATTGTTTTGTAATTTGGTAATCAAAATCGTTATGTTCTATCAACTCCAGCCAATTAGAATTTTCCAATTTGTAACCAGGTCAGTGGAACTAGCAATAATCTCCAAAATGTCCATGCATTAACTTCGTAGTCAATGGATGATACTTTAAGTTAGTCTCCAAATACCCGTCAACCTATCTTTTGCAGTGGTGTAAACGATAAGATGCAGATAAATAGGTTTTAAAGATTTACATAGAAAAGAAGTGGGACTAAATATAAGGTAACCCAGCTAAGGGTTTGTAACTTGCATTTACATTTTGAAAAGTCAGTCATAAGAGACGCTTAGTAAATAATAATAATAATAATAATAATAATAATAACTTTATTTAACGAAGATAACAAATTTGTTCATGAAAGACTCATCTACCATGTGGTCCTCAATTTTTGTAACCGGTTATGTTCAAAACAAATTTAAAAATATATGAGGAAACAAATGTCACCAACACACTCTCAGGTATTATCGCACAGGTACTCACATAGATTTTAAAATGAATTAATATGTGTGACCATACTGGTCAACAGATACATAAACAATAAATACTACACACAACATGCTATACACAGGTATACACATTTTAGCATAACCGAAGTCGTATATACATGCACATATTATATCTGGACACAATGATAAGGTTCTCTATTGGGCGGCTTTAATATTTCATTCCAGCTGGTCAAGAAAGAGTTCCTTTAATGATGTTTTAATTGAAGCAAGGAATCTGAATTAGTATCCTCAAGGTTAAGGAATTCCGAACGATAGATGCTGATACAAGAAATGAGCTTTTGCATTGTATGGTTTTTGACAACGGAATTAGGAGATTGTTGTTAGTTGTTGATCGGAGAATAAGTTCAGTATTTGATGATCTTAGTTCACTTGGGTTAGAAATGTAATCTGGAGGAAGCTTGTTGAAAGACTTGTATGTCCTAATTCCTCTAAAATAAAGAACACGTGTTTGTATGCCAAGCCATTGTAGACGTGAAAACAATACATTTGACTGAGTCATAATAAGAAGCTTCAAAAATAGTACTTCTAGTTTATAAATATGTATCTGCAATTATGTCTGTTGTTTTAAAACTAAATACAACATTTGGAGAACACCTATTTTATCAGCTAAACATAACAGAAAATTACTAATTTAACAAAGAACAATAAGCCAGTTGAACAGAATAACAGGAACTTAACGATGTTTAAATACAACCGATAAAATTCACTGGGCAAATGTTACTTTGATCCACATCACAATTCAGTTGATAATGTTAAAATACAGATTTGAGACTTTCACAAATCATATGACATCGGTCGATAGAAAACACAACACGTTCACGTATACTAACACCTTGAAACAGAAATGTGTATGTTTCGAATGTATTTGTATAATCATCTCACTCGAAAGAATCGGTTCTTCAATGTTAGTATGACCCGATTTTTTTTATAGTAGTTTTATTTTAAAGTTTAGACTGAAAACATGTCATGTTTCATTCAATTGTCAGTATCAATAAATGAAATGCAACTAATGTCTGTCGAGCATGTAGTGTTAAAGTAAGTACTATTTTACATGTAAGCCACATGAACAATAGACAATTTTCACACCAGTGTTAAGTGCGAACCTCATTGTCAAAGGACGCTTTATTTCAGACTTCCACCTAGGGCTGTCAACGGGTACCCGGGTAACCGGGTACCCGACCGTAGTGATAAACCTGGGTACTCAAAAATAATGACGAGTACCCGTTCACAAACATAATTTGTTTTTAGTTCCAAAAAAAATAATTAAAAAAAACGTTATTTTATTCTAGTTTGAAATTTTAATATTGTAATGTTTTGCTTACTTACTTAGGTGTAAACCTCCTTTAGTATTCAAGTTCTCAACTGGAAGTTGACTTTCACCGCCATTCGCCGTGAGTAATAAATAATAAAACACGCTGTGGAAGTTGTTGGAAGTTTATTAATAAGTGAAACGACATTGTAATATCAATTCATTATTACTGACAAATCAAACAAACTATTATAGCACACTTTATAATAGACAATTTGAAGTAAAACAGGAAAACAAATTATCTCCGTCGACAGACTATCAGCCGTCTTCCACTGCGTGTGGGTAAAGTGCGAATGTGAAAATGCGAAACTGCGAATTGGTAAAATGCGAAAAAGAGAATGCGAAATAGTGAATAAAGTGTGGTAAACAATGTGCAAAATGATGTAAATAGTCAGTTCGTTTCGTCACCCTACAACAATCCAGGTTTGTGAAAATCTGACAGTGGGGTAACTAGTCAAATACAGTCTTTGATTTAGATGTTATTTCCACAATGTCTTTCATGTTCTAACGGGTACCCGGTTACCCGTTAAACGGCGCAACGGGTACCCGGGTGAAGTTTACTGTGGTTTTTGACAGCCCTATTTCCACGGACAAAATTTCTTTGTGGAAATAAAATCTAAATCAAGTACTGTATTTGACTCGTTGTCAACGCCATTATGATCCCCTTATCTTTAATCTTAGTGGATCACATGTATCACTAGAAACAAGTTAATGGTATTTCTAGCCGGCAGCGAATGTCATTTAAGTCTTCATTACATGACAGTTATCAATACTGTGACAAGAACTTCAGCTAAGTTGATTCGATGTTAAATAACCTACTTGTGTTTCTGTGCCATTAAACACTAAACCAAACCAAATCAAATCAAATACCAGTGTGGAAGAGTGGTGTTGGTGAGGCTTGACTCGGTGGCAAAGTGCTCCAGATATTCTATCTCCATAGCACCTTCTGTGCCATGTCTGGTAAGGATAAAAAAAGGTAGACACTAATATTTCACTTTAAAATACACTTTCGTCTAGTTGACGCCGGCCGGACAAACGGATAGACGGACAAAACGAATATAAGTTTTCGCCTTTTGCGACATTAATCACATTCAACATGAAAATGACAAAATGAAACAATTCCAATAACAGCACAAAACTTATTCAAGAGATTTTGTACCACTATGTCAACACAATCTCTTCCATGGAAAAAAGATAAATATGGAATATGACAATATATCACTCAAGTATACTAATTATGCAAACTTTACAACAGAACAGTCAGGGTGTGGTACATGTACAGTGGATACGTTTCAGTATGGATAAAAACAGGTACTCGGTTCAAGACCTCCCATGGAATAGGTATTCCGACATTACATGAAGTCAAATTTGATATAAATGAGAAGGACACGTGTAACCTTTAATAGGGTACCTCTATTTGCATTTGCAGCTGATCAACATTAACTGATCACAGTTTCATAAGTGCTGAAAGTCTGGATGGGGGAATATTTAACCAGTTGTCGTTACTACATCTTTTTGCCAAATGTAACCTGTGACTCTCTGCATTATTATTTTCTCGTGCGATAACTAGTCAATACACAAGATATACCGTGTATGCCACACATTTGATCAAATGTAACACCCGAAACGAAAATAATTACTCATTACATTCAATGAAAAAAATTAATTTTCAGACATAGACAATATGTTATGATCTAGGAGGCATGTACTGTCTAGTCTTATAATGTACTATAAAAGAACTCCTGAAATCTGAACTATTTATGAAAAACTTCCTCTACATTGATGAAATAGCATACATTGATTACTATACGTATTGTCGTGCATTCTGATACTATTTATTTAAAAACCGACAAGCACTGCTTTAGTAATTTGAGACAATTTTCCTAATATTTTCAATATCCAACTGTCTCTTTTTGTAATTTCTACCTTGATTAAATCTATCATGTGTGGCTACTTTGTGATAGCAGATTAGATGGTCTATAAACTGAAGACAGGCTTTTCCTGTGTCGTTCTTAGAACTCACATTTCAATAATTTTACCAAAGTGGAAACATAATCATTATTACCAATTTGACCTTATTTACAAGTCATTAAAACTTATAAAAGACTTGATTAAGAAATTGAATAAAACAGTCTGTTGATATTCAAAATCTACATCAAGGATATCCTGGATGAAATTAGTCTCATAATCAGAAAATGACCGACCAATATTTACATATACTCAGTTTTTTGCCTTTCTTATTCTTCAAACGTTCTCATTACGCTACACAGAAACCGCTGAACGTCTTTTGCAGCATAATTGTAACCTGCTTTCAGTTGCCCTTGGAATATAAATTATAGGGTATCATCATAATTACAGGAAACCTAGAGGTAAGGTATTGAAAAATACAAAGGTACTTGAGTTTTCTATTAGTTTTCTTTACTGCTTCATCTCATTCTCAATTAATGCGGCCACGTCAACAAGATAAGTCGTATTTTTCTTCCTCTGCCGTCAAACATTCTTCAGTTTTCATTGTGGTGTGCGTCTGATTTTTAGAATTTGATGATTATATGCTAAACGTTCTGATGTATATGTCTGTGAAACATTTATCTAAAACAGAATCTTATCAAAATGTCCAATATATCTGCCATGTTTTATAAATACATTTAAACGTAAATCGTATGTATCAGAAATGAATTTCTATCTTGACTCAAAATATTGCAATGTTATTTTGCAATAACGCAATGCTATATTGTTATAACGCAATGTTATCTCGTTATAACGGAATGTTATCTCGTTCTAACGCAATGACGTAAAAAAACCCAAATTGTATTCTTTCACTTGGCGCTAATGGGCCTCCGTAGGAAATATTAAAGCATTAAAACAGATGCCTTTTGATATATCCCATGCACAAGTAGAATCCAAGAAATAAATCAGTCGCTGCATTCATGCTTTTGAAAAAGTTTAGGACTGTAATGGACAAGGAAATTTAAATCCTGTTCCCCGCTGAACATTATATTTCTTAATTTTTCTCGAAATAAACCAAATTCAGTATCATATAGTCCATATTTTAAGTTTCTATTCGCACCCTAACAGATATTTCAGAATGCTTGTGCACTCTCTACATGCAACAGTATTTGGTAAGTTTCGTACCCAAGTTGCACCTGTTAAGAAATATGAAAGCACTCCAAACGTTTCAATCAACACACACAGGGCACATTCTACCAGGGTTGTTGCAGGAGACGGAAGACCTCGGCATGTCCATAGCACGGCAAGCATTGGCAAAACATCATTCCACCTATTAAACAAATGGCACGTACCTGCCACGAGAATAAGGAACGGACCAACATAGGAATATAGATTTAGTGTCTTATGGAATTGATTACTCTTCACTTGTAATTTGTTGATTATTAGTACATGCGAATTTCTGTATGCCACGAATGTTTCTCGTACAAATGCTTCTGATTCATGCAATTTTTTTTACAAACATGAAAAAGAATGATTTGCAAAATAGAACACTTCTCTATGCGGTCCATTTTAATATGTAGGATGTAGGTAGATGCGATATCTGTTTCTAATCGGAGTGCCGCAAAAGGAACAGTTGAGAAAAAGCTCTGAGCAGTTCCAACAAGTTACATGTCCACACTGAAGAACACATCTGATGCGGTTTTGTCGACATATCCTACAGGACAAGAGAATCCGCAACTGCTGATTTTCTGCTGTAAAATAAATAATATATGTACTCAATAGTTTTGTTGTTCATTACAGTTGTCGATACCACAGTAAACTAGATATCTTAAGTTATATTTAGCATGGATTTCCAAGTCGTATAAGTCTTTCCGGCGTTGACTGCAATCTATATAGAAAACATTCATCAGCCCCACTAACAAGAAAGTAAGAAAATGGGATATCTTCGTGGAGAGTGGTCCGTTTCATTGTGTTTATTGTACGAGGAGTCAGGAATGACAATTCAGTCTACAAATCTAATATAGGGCTTAGCTTACCCACCCAAGCAACACTGTGATGACTGTTCAGACACATTTGCTCCGATGAAAGAGATCCCAATAAGCATTGATCCTTTGACAACTACCTGGAATGCTTCTTTTTATCATTCATGATTTGCTATCAATATAATGTTTTACCGTTCTTTAAAGTCCGATCCGAATAACTTCTTCCTTAAATATCTACCTCCTAACCAGCACGCGCCAGAAGGATCATATTTATTGTAGGTCGTCACAATAACAGAATTAAATAAAAATCAAAATTCCTGACGCCTCTCAAGACCAGACCATCAGAAAACCGAAATCCCATTGAAAATGAATGAAATTTCTGATCACGAATATATACGTCTTTAATTAAAATACACTCTAAACTCAGTAAACAGCAAACCCTTTATTCTGAAGACCAAAAGAAGTAATTTCGTTTACTGTTATTTTATTTTAATAGATTTTTTTCTTGTAACTATTTTGTTTTAAACTGACCTCATACAAATCGAAGCTTAATCAGCGGATGTAGACATACAATAGACTTTGAACAGGCTCCCGCCATGAAGAGCAAAACCAAAACACAACAGAGAAACACATACATAGGTATTAAAATCGTAATGAACATGTACAATCGTAGCCATCAAAAACACAAAACTCTCAAAACAGGCGATTTAAATACCTCCTGATTAATTTCGGTCTTGAGAGATTTCACAGTATTATTATAAACTGGAAATACATATAATTTTCTCAGCGTACCTAGGTTTCTGCAGGTAAAAGCAATAGCAAATATTTTTTCTGAACAAGTGCTTACTACCTTCGTTCTCTCGTTCAATTGGCTGAGCTAGCTCAGAAAAAAAAACCAGCAAACGCTTGAAAAAAAAGGGGAATAGAGTGAACTAACCAAAATTTGGAACCTGCCTGTGATAGTTTCTTATTCTGCATTTTCCAGTTTAAAATTTTCTCAGACGCAGACGAACATCTGGAAATTAATTAGAAACACCTCGTCTTCTGAATCTTTGTAAAATGAAAATAAGCTACAGTGATTTAGCTCTACCCCCATTACTTCGTACATACATACATATTTCATTGACACTGAAGTACCACTTTCGAGTTTGTACATTTTGCTAAGTTTAAGGGAGGGGAACGAACTCATGAATGTCTCGTGCTTATGCCATGGTCGACAGCACTTGTTCAAGACGACAACATCATTTCAGAATGCAAATTAGTTCAATAAAGCTGGGAGATATCTTCTGAAAATTATCAAACATGGTAATTCTATTTATCGAAGAAACTTATGTTTTTTTTTAACGCATATTTATCAGTTAGAGTGATAACAATTGTTACACGGGGGGAGTGAATGTCCCTCCGTATTTGATTTTCGTTATCTAGGGGTTGACCGCCCTCGATGTTATTGCCCGGTTCGAGTAAATATAAATATAAGGGGTGAAACTTATAGGTGGGATAGATAGAGATCTGAGCAGGTATATAGAACAAACCAACACGAGCCCCCGTACGTGTAAACAAACAATTTAATCAATTACATACAAACACTGTGAAAATTCATTACATCAGGAATGTACTCTGCTTTTAGAAATTTAACTTTCACCGAAATACAAAGAAAACGCAAATAGATTAAAATAAGATAGTCGATCTGTTACTGATAGATTTAGTTCATCATAGGATCGAGTGAACAATCGAAGTCAACGTCTTGTACGATTTCATAACCTGCTCGTCCTCAGTCTGTTTTTGCTTCCTCTGTCGCTGTTCAGACCCCTTGGATCTCGGGATGATACTTTCTACCACCCGTCTCAGGACACTCTCAAAATACTTCTTCAGAAATTAATACGTCGCAGGGTTGCGTCACAGGATTATATGTCTCACTGCACTCTTCTCTATGCTTCTCCGTATAGGTCTCAGAATAACATCACTCATTCGTTCATACGTCTCTGGAGCTATTTTCTCCCTTTTAAATAAATATAAATAGAGACAACCTAAATTTCCCGTTATTTATGAAACGGTTAATTCTTCATTATTCTCCCTCGTTATCAGATTTCACTATCAGTGCTAAACAGACGCTAAGGCTATCAATCGACTCCACATGTCCTATAATGACCCTAGTTAGTCAAATGGCTAATTCGTTACGCCTTGACCTTACACATTACCACATACACAGCGAATAAATAGGATACATCACATCAATCAATTACTAGATCATTTCCGTCAATACACACTTATTCTTAATCATACGTGAAATCTTCTAAATTCGGCGAATTCACACGGATTCTTGTAATCATATTAACTAATGTAATGCATTAAATTCTTAGAACATAATTCTTATGCAAACAAGACGACAAATTCAAACAATTCGTCAAACTTATCATAAGAAGATTAATGTACAACTTCCTATGCATAAACTCAACACAGTTATACTTCACAAAGCAAATTATTACACGAATATAGAAAAAAGACTCATGCAGATACAAATAAATAACTTCAGCAAAGCATTATATATGGCATCAACAAATTACATGGAATTGTCACACTACCTTTGCTGTCAACGTTTTCTCACTCTAATCGGTAGATTAGTTCGTCGGTTCCTTTCGACAATCGTCCCCTTTTTGGACAACAGTTTTACGGAAATTTCTTGCAAATTCCCGGAGTCGTAACCTTTGGGTTTCCTCTTGTAGGAAAAGCTTAGACTGATTAATATTCGATGCGAGCGATATTAAAACCTATGAAATTTTGTGTTGGAACACGCCCTCTCATTTAACGTACCAATCAGAATCAAATATCTCTGCCGCCTTTTTCCAGAGGCGCCAAAGTCAGGGTCAACTTGACCCTGGTAGTTTGAGTAACAGAGTTTCTGCGTTCTCTCAATTGTGACAACTTTACCATGAAAATGAAGTTTTCCTTGTCCTAAAGTGTCCGCCTGGCTGCTGTATAAACAAATGTTTAATTAGGAACAGAATTCTCCCTCTAAAGGACATTACCGTACACGGTAGTATGGCGATATGATACGCGCTTGTCTCCATAAATCTAATTAATGGTTGTCTGGTCTCAGCTAATGTATTCTTGTTAGATCGACATAAAATTTGCCACTTCACAACCATCAGGTTGAGGTTAAATTACTACAAATGATCTGGCATTATATTTGATTTTTGCGGGAGATTAAAAGCATTTTGTATTAACTAACAGTTATCCAGTATGTAAGCTTCATTAATACAGAAAAACAAGTATATGTGGGTGCGGACAGATTTACTCTCAATACTTTTCATGACCGTCAATCATAGATCGTTCATGGCATGTTTTGCCTTTGCACGCAACAGTTTTATCTTGAAATTTTTGTTGGGTGATCCATCGCTTGAGTTCCTGGTCAGAAAATGGTTTGGTTGATCCTAGTCGAATACTGTCAATTTCCTCCATCTTTGCAATCAGAAATATCTATAAAACACAATAATGCTGCAATCGTAGAAATATAAATATTTTCACAATTGGAGCATTCCTGAAAAATAAGTAGAAACTTTAAAAGAAACCGATCATACAGTGCATTCAAATGTGCATCACAATATAAGTACTTTATTCGATATTACCATCGAAAAAATATATATGACATCAGCGAATCAAAAACCCAATGAGTAATAAAGAAGATATTTCAAATAATTCTTCTGGAATCTTATCAAGACAAAAGCTGCAGTAAACCGAAATCCTCTTGAAAATGAATTACAGCTCTGGTCCCGAATTTCTTTTATAAATGATAAGCTGAAATCCTTTAATGTGAAAACGGATCGAAATTCTTTAATTACAGTAAAATTATAAAATTATACTCAGTAAACCAAAACACCTTTACTCTGAAAACCGACATTTTCTGTCTTTATTTGTTTGTTTTTTTTTTTTTTGGGGGGGGGTCTGTCTGTTCAGAATGCAATATTACATTCTAAATTGGACTCCATAAACACTGAAACGTGGGCAGAACACATAACCATTGAATAGTCTTTCAACAAACTGCTGCAAACAACAAATGATAGAACCACAAACATATTCGTTGAAATAATAATTACCACAATAACAATTTTAAAATGTCACTGTCGAATGATATACATACATATATATATATATATATATATATATATATATATATATATATATATATATATATATATATATATATATATATATATATATATATATATATATATATATATATATATATATATATATATACATACATACATACATACATACATACATACATACATACATATATATATATATATATATATATATATATATATATATATATATATATATATATATATATATATATATATATATATATATATATACATATATATATATATACATATACATATATATATATATATATATATATATATATATATATATATACATATATATATATATACATATATATATATATATATATATATATATATATATATACATATATATATATATATATATATATATATATATATATATATATATATATATATATATATATATATATATATATATATATATATATATATATATATATATATATATATATATATCTCTGTGTGTGTGTGTTTGGATGAATGTATGTATAGATGAGGGCACACTTGATCTCATTCTTACCTGAAAAGTGAAATGCTCAGGTAACTAAACAAAAACATCCAAACTGAAAATGTAAAATCATCCTGTGGGATTTAGATCTTCAGAGATTTCACTGTAATATTATTTATTGGGAATAAATATAATTTCTCAACGTACTTAAGTTCTCTGCAAGCAAAAGCAATGTCATTCTTGATCCGAAAAACTCAGCCAGCTCACACATAAAAACCGGACACAATTTCTGATCTGTACTACCATTTCGTTTCACAAAAAAGAGAATATATGAAAATAAATCTTGCGAAACTGCCTGTAATGCTATCCACTGACTTATTATCCTTAATTTTTGCATTCTATATTTCCCGATTTTAGAATGTTATCACGCATGGACGAACATCTAGAACCATCCATCTATCCATCCATCTATACATACATACATCTACCCATGGGTTGTCTCCGTTACGGATCACTGCCATCTCACCTCTGTCTGCGGCGGTTCGAGTCTAGGATTCAGCCAATGTGGGTATGTGAGAAAGCTTGCCAGTAGCTTCTCGTGGGTCGGTGGTTCTTTCCGGGGTTTTCCCGGGTTCTTCCTCCACCATTAATACTGGCCGCCATGTATAGCCTATCGTGTGCTGAAAAATGGCGTTAAGCCCCAAAACAACAACAACAACAACAACAACCCATGGGTTGGTGGTTCTTACAGGTGTTTTCCCGGGTTCTTCCGCCACTAGTTATACAACCCGCCATGTATAGTTAATCAAAATCCCGTAACAACAACAACAACAACAACAACAACAACAATTTTATTATTGACGCTGAAACACCCCTTCTGTGTCTGTACATTCTGCTGTCTGTTGATTTTACTAAACTCATTGAGGGGAGCTAACTCGTGAAGGCCTGACGCGTATGCCAGATAGAACGGCCGATAACATATGGGAATAATGTATATTTCAGAATGTATATTAGTCGCATAAAAGTGGAATCTCTCTTCTGAAAGCTCTCAGAAATCCTTATTTTCGTTATATCTAGAAAACTATACTAATAAGTTTGGGCGAGTAACCCTCCAGCTGAGATTGATTCACTAAAGAAAAGATATGGGTATCATTTATTAAACGCTGTTCTGGAAATTTCCAGCATTTGCCCTTATTACCGGTTATACTATATGCAAGTTTTCAAAATAAATAAGAAAAATATACTACTATATATGTATGCTGATATATTTTACTGCCAAAAAGTTTCATCGTCCTCAGTCACTTATCGGCCATAAACAATTAGCATGTAAGACTAGTGTTTTAACAGCTCCTCGCATATAACAGTTTCACTTTGAAACAGTTCAGTGTTGCCCATGTTAGTTCCAGATCAGTGTCACGTTTGCTCAGCGCCAGTTCGTAAGTCGTGTATAAACTAAGGTATATTATTACAAGCCATGTTTTGTTGTCTCAACATTGCCGCAGGCTATAGTTAATCTCTTACTCATGGTTACCGTGACCAGAGAGAATATCAGGCATCTTGAATCGGCACAGGCGTTAGGTAGCGCAACTTAGGTGTTACAGATTTGTCCTTAGATCAGAGGAACTGCGATGGACCGAGGTGTGTTCTAAATCCGTCCACACGTGGACAGACAGCGAGAAGGACATTGTCCGCTAAATTTGATTGGGATCGGGTCAAAACGACACCCAGTCGAAATTGTGAAAACAATTTCGATCCGAATTATAACTTCTAACTAGCAGGGGAAAATTTAGTCTCGCCTAGGAAACTTGCTGAGCATTATAGGGTTACTCCGAGGAAGCCACTCGTAATTTAGTGGTAAAACTTAGAGTGGAGATTCTAAGGAAAGACAAACCTTCGTAACGGTCAGTGGGTTATTTGCTCGATTTTTGCAGAATATTACGGCATTGTAATTGTAATTATGTGTATTAGGTATACTTAATTACTAGGATCATTTAGTACGTAGAATTATTTTGTAGTGTTTAATTTACATGAGTATTTGAGAAATGAGCTTGAGTATTATGTAGAGAATTATGTGGATTGTTAGCTTGTGGTCAGAATGAATTTTGTAATTCGCTAATAGGTTTCTTCGTGGTAAACTAGTGCATTTATTCATGTGATATGTTAGATTTTACACATGCTTTAATTGTAAATTTGGAAAATGGTTGAAGTGTGTAAGATTAGTTATTGTGGATGTGTGGATATATCAGAACATGGATATTTGAATATTTGTGTACTTTGTATGAGTTGTAATGTAAAGAAATGCGTCTGATTGTTGTGATATTGTTTAGTATAATGGAATTAGGAATATGTACTGATATGACGCAATTTATTGATGTATGTACGAGAAGTAATTGATACTGTGCTTTTATTACGACGTTTATTTACCGTACAAGAACGTATGAGTATTTCGATGTGAATGAATGCGTGACCGAAGAAATTTAATAGCCGTTATCTGATGATAGGCTGGGTGTAATGTGAGATGAGAGGGCTAAGGTAAATATTGTACTGTCCTTGTGTTTTCAGAGGAAGCTTTGTTGTGGGACAGAACTTCCGGTTTAGTTGAGTCCCGAGTCTCTAAGAGGGGAGACGGAAGTGAGACTAGCAGAGCAGTCGGAGTCGACAAGTCTAGTCGGTGGAGAGAGTCGAGGAGGAGGAGGGAAAGGAGTCGAGGAGGAGAAAGTGGATAAGGAGGAGAAGTACAGAGAAGTCGACTAGAACAAGAAATTCGGAGAAAGTCGGAAGGAAGAGGAGAAAATTGGAGGAATAGGAGAGAAGAATACACAGATTAGTAGAATACAAGGACAGGTGGGAAGCTATCTCACACTACTGATCAAATGATGCAATAGGGTCGAGCGGAAGGAGAGTACTTGGGAAATTTGAAGCGCTTGACTACTAAATCATTATTAAATTGTTATTCGTTGAACTTCACTTTTTTGTATATTCAATCATTTTACCATCGGCATTGCTGACTGGGGGCTCGGAGCTTTACATCTTTCACTAATTTAACTTCCAACCAAAATCGAGCCTGAGTAGGACGTCTATAATAATTTAAATAAAATATTGGGAGCACCACACCCCAACCATAATAATACACCTACCACAGTGGCGGCATAACAACCCGTCACGTCACAGTCAGAAAATGGAATGGATGAATCTAAGTGGATATCTATGTTTTCAACATAATTTGGTGTGTAACATTTTTTTTTCACACAATGTTTTTATTACAAGCATATGTAATAGGAAAACTATCTGCTGTTATTCCCGTTTCATGATACTACAAATTTATATTATGGTTGTTTTATTTTATTTCGTTGTCATCTCACTCTGTGTTAAATTATTGTAATTGTTTGTACATTTTTTTCAACTAATGTCATTGTCACATACAACAGTTTTACATTATAATTGCTACGGGATAGTCTATAACATTATTTCCTATTCCGAATATGGAATATTTGAGCCAAAGTAAATGTCACGAATTTACCCCGTAACAGCAATCTGAAATATGTGCATATTCCAACGCAGAAATATACAAATTTCACAATATTATACTATCTTTTTTAAATAAGTCACAATCACTAGTTAATGTTCTAAAAATTTTTACAGTACTCCAATGCAACCGAATTATATTCCTATCTACCAATGTTTGTAAGTATTTAAAAAATTATCTATCTCGCCATGACACTCATTACACTTCTTATTTTTATTTTACTTCTTATTTTATTTTATTTTGCATATATTTTACGGAATTGTAATATCTTTACCTTTTGTTTTCTCTTCATGAACTTCCTGTTTACATTTCTTTGGAAGGGTTTATATTGCTATGTGTGTGTTCAGCCTTTTTATGCATTTTCGAAATCTACCTATAGGTGTCAGCGTTTATCCGCAATTGTACTGAGGTGCCGCAAAAGGCAGTTAAATACATATGTGCATCGTTAGAGAAGTCGACAGTAAAAGAAACGCAAAGCTAAGAACATGCAGTGTTTACGATTTGGTTACATAATAGGAGTCTTGTATTCGATAGTGTCTGTGTCATATAGCAATCTAAGAAACCAAGAAAGGCATCAGATTCAGTCAGACCCAGTACTGGACTAATCTAACCATTTCGATCGACAAGTGTGGAAAGATATGTGTTGGTTTTTGTTTGTTGTTGTTGTTGTTGTTGGTTTTTTTTTTTTTTTTTTTTTCTCAATACAATACTTTTTTTCCTGTCTTCAGTTTTGTAAAATTTAGCAATTCTCTGTTAACGTCATATTATGTTTTGCTTTTCATTACGTCATTCTGTCCTCTTTAGATTAAACAATTATTAGCGGTCCCTACCCACAACGGAATAAATGGGTAAACCCAAAGATTATCAAATTCTAGTCCATCATCGCGTTTTCCGCATTCCCACCACAGCATTGAAGTTTATTTGCCTTTTTCTAAATATGGTGGAGAGGTATTTATTTATTCTATGTATTCCAGATACTGTCTGGAGTTTTAATATGCAATGTGATTTATATTTTAATTTACATATTTCTCTCTAATTATCTTAAATTTGAAGAGATAATGGTTACTATTTCTATCCTTTACAAATAAAGACAATAAACGTCAAGTACACTCCGTAATTTAAAAATACAATATCCTTGTGTCCTACTGATAAAATTATTCGATTTATTAAGGCGTACCATACAGTCTTCTCTAAAATCTTCAAAGCTACAGTCAAAACATATTTCAAACTTAATCTTTGTTTGCTGGACCTTTCAAATCGCGGTTTGCGGGAACAAAGAAATCCTCCAAACAGTATCAAAAGTAAAATTAGGTACGACTAAATAAAAAAGATTTGTCAATTATAAAATATGCCAGAAATAATAAAGTTTATGAACATATAAATCACTTTTTCGACATAACCGTTTCTTAAAGACTGAATGCGAACGATGTGTATCAGATGACAGATTCTACAACCCCAGCCACCACCCCAACACAACAACAAACAAAATTGTAAGGTGGCGCTCTATAGTTTGGTATTTTGCATAGGGTTAGGATTTTAAAGAAAAAGAATTTCCCCGGCTATACTGGTTATACTGGCTATTTAAAAAAGACCTTGTATATCTTAGGTATAATTCAAACAACCTTTAATTCCCTTTATTTTGGTATATAATTGATGGGTGTAATATGGGTTATAGTGTATACAGCTTGGCCTTACTCCAGATGTGCACCTTTAAAAAAAGTGCTAGCTCCACTTGGTCATTTTCACTTCCTGAACTTCAGAGGTAAATTATATGAAAAAGAGCCGAAAACTTTTTTTTTACATTTTATATATTTGATAATTCATTCATTGCACTTTCAGAAGCTGGTGTTGTGTAGTCTGGCAAAATTCAATTTCCCTATTTTAATATCTGCTATGGATAGTTTACTTTAGACTAATTCAGACTCATTTTTTAGCACAAGGGAGCATTCATTTTAGTTAGCAGTGTATTTAAATCATGTACAGTTTCCAAAAGTGCAATATCCAAAGAAATATCATCCACATTACATTAATGCTGCATAGAGGTATGCCACCATTCTCTCCATTGTGCATGTTTTAAATGCAAACAACTTCACCTTACATACGTCACTCTTTCAAAAGTACATACTAACTGGTGAGCGCCCCCTAAGAAAGAATTATAAACGTCTACGATACTGAGATTATGATTTTAGATCATATCTACTAGACGGAAACATGTGAAATAGGTGTCTGGAAGATCGTGTAAAAATAACGTGATTAACAATGGATGGACTGTACTCATTTATTTCCAGAAGTGAATAAACTAGTTTCTTTAATTTGCTACACTTTATTTCTAAAATGAATATGTCAAGTTGACCCTGTTACCCAAACTCTTCGTAAAAGAAAAAAGTTTCAAATTTAGCTGAAAATAAATGTGTGTGTGTGTGTGTGTGTTCTGATTGTCAGCATGCCTTTTCCTGGATACGTAGACGTTACTGTTATCTGTTCTGTTGCTTATATTCATTTACTTTCATTTCCAAATTATATATTGGTGGAAATTGTATTTACCTGTGGAATTTTCAACAAATATGTATTTTCAAAATGGATTCTTTATCAGATTCTGGAGTATTGTGAAAATCAAATTTCAGGATTTGTTGAAATACGTCGATCATATATGTAACCTTCAGCCAAGCAGGTAAGTGTCCTAGTCATTTAATGCGACTTGACAAGTATTATAATAAATGTTTACATAATGGATATTTTTTTCTTCCGTCTTGGAAGGTAATATGGTATATATAAATATAGAAGCATACACAAGACTGACAAGATAATTTTGATATCGTTGTGAGAGCACAGATTGCAGAATTACTTAACTCTGTAAGTGTAATGGTTGAACACACATATGCGTGAAAACAGTTAAATGAGTACCTACTTTGCATGTGACAGAGAAAAAAAAAAAAAAAACAATGAACCGTTTGCAATATTCATTTGCGCCGCAATGTAGTTAGACACTAATCGGACAACTCTAAAATAAGTCAAAAACTAACAAAGCCAACACAAGCTCAATCAAAACAAAAACCTTTGATCCATATGGCGTCATGGCTTGATGATATCACCAAATATAAAAAATTGAGGTAAATTTTTGTCGATAATAAACAATGTATCCGACTTGTCGTAGCAACTGGTCAGAGTTGTCCCATAACAAAGTATATGGAACCGAGATGAATCGAAGCTGAACCTGAGTTGCCCCATACCTTGACCAAGTTGTCATCAGCCAAGTTATCTTTGGTCCGAATCGTCTGGTTTCCCTGGCATCCCAACGTAACACTCCATGTATCTAACATGGGGAGGGAAAGATCAGGGGAAAAAACTCTGACAAAACAAAAAGTGTTTTGGCTGGTATGTAGGCCTTTGTTCATTCACAATCAATTTAGACAGTTTGATTTTAAGATGTAAATTCAATTCAGTTTGATTTGATTGAAAGTGATATCTGTTTACAGCTTGATCTGCAATAACTCCTATATATTACGGCAACAATACTTGTCCTTTTACAAGTTTCTAATCATCGACGGAAACCTTCAGACTGTCGGGGACAGTCGGAACTGCCAGGATGTATTTGAAAGATAAATATTGCTAATAGCGGTCGACATGAAGAAGTTAAGGTTCAGCAGTGCTGAATCTGCTGCAATGTGTCACATATCTTTGATTAAATCTCATTATTTTTTTTTAAACCTTCTTACATCTGTATACCGACTGCATGATTTATTTGTATGTCAATGAGATGACATAATGGCTGACGCCAATTTTTCTAAATGACATACCAATTTAAGTAAAATAGTTTGTGCAGTACCGTCAATATCAATTAATGGAATAATCAAAGTTACACAGTTACCTTACTAGTAATTCTAATTTATACTCAATAACAGATGGTCAGTCAAAACATTCCGTGAATTTTCTACCAAATTCCATCTCCATATGCTTCCATGGAGTGATAACAGCATAAAAAGGGAGGAATCTCCCGATAATGACAACGAACAAAGTCTGATACGAAAGTACCGCAGGCAAAATAGAACCATGCCAAACACTTTATCATATGGTTATGGAATTATTTCCACAATATCAATAAAAAAGAAATTCTATACAACTTGAAAAAAGAAATGATTCGGCCAAGAATAAGTTATCATAGTCATCTCAGTCGAATCGCACGTAAGGAACACTACATAAGATGACCTGTGATGTACAACACGTCGTCATTTACAAACAACGTATAGAGCATTTTCAGATACTATTTTTAGCTGGCCAAACCTATCCCATAGCCGCATCCAGTACGGTCATGCGCATTTGACGTAGGGCAACTCGAGTGACCTACACTTCTTACATCAATAGAACATTTGTCATTATAGATCGCCGCAGATAGTAGTAAACAATAATATGCCAGCCCACAAGTATAAGAGTTGAAATGTACGTTTTCATCAAGTATTTTTAATAATAAATGAGTATCTATTGCTTTATGTTACTGCATCATGACTCTCATCTTAACTCCGCCCCCTCTCTTATGACTGCATGGTAATGAATAATCTGAAAATAAACAAGTTAACTTGTCTAATTAGCAGCAAGCAATAAACACCAAAGGCGGCACATCACATATTAAGCAGATTCCTCAAAGATTTGCCATTTAGTTAGTAAATTAAATGGGAATGAATGTGAATCCCTAACTGTTTATGATACATTGGATTGGCTAAGGAATTTACTCTCTCTCTCTCTCCCTCTCTCTCTCTCATTAGTTTGCTAACTCCATGAAAACATATAAATAATAATGATGAGTTAACTCATCCTGCGATACATTTGCAATGGCCAGTGGCTACAGTACTATCAGCTATGTGTAACTCGTGTGGCTTCTCGGATTGGGACTCGGGATCTGATTACGTTGGCATTGATAATGCTGTGTTTACCTATATGCATCCATCCACTATGAAATTAATTATATGCAGCAAAGAGATTTTTAAGTCCTCATGTTTTCGCGAGTATATAGTCTTGAAGAGTCATCTAAATACACGTAGATTTGTTCAAAAATGTAATTCTGGTCACATAGGAAAATCGTCCACCCACCCCTTTCCTTCAGAAATGGATATACAACTTTGTAAGTCCTATCCAGGACCGCGGACGGAGTAGGACAAATTCCACGGGACCACAACGGTCAGGGGGTCCACCGTTGTTTCAATTTGTGATTCACTGGGGTCTAATGGATAATTTTTATATCATATTTACTTTTCTGTTTTAGGCAGGTTACTGAACTATTTACTCATGATTTTTAAACACACTATTTCTGAGAAGGGTGTACAGAGTTCAAACCTTTAAAAACTTGTTTGAAACTTTTTTCACGAACATATACTATGTTGATGACAATCGCTTACAAAGTTGCTCTACGTTGATTGCACATGCGTCAAATATTGGAGTGGAAAAACCCAGATTCGACTTCTGGAAAAGGTCTATAATGTATATTCAAAATGGCAGCTACGATAATATTTTCGATGTGCTTTTCCCCATCGTTGGAGGAAAGGTTGAGCAAGTTCGGATTTCCTGGAGGAGGCAGGATTACACATAGACTCAATGTGGACAAGTGTTGTTATCTCTTAAATTTATCATAGCCAGTTAATTTACCGACAATCCTAGATTCAAATAATGCGAAAACATTCTTACTTGACAACACGTGACATTTACCCAGTTTATGAATATTTAGCTTGATTCTTCCCCGCCCTTCACAGTTCTAATATTTTATTTTACGGTACGTTATCTAGGTCCATAATGAAAGTCCTAATATTACCTGATTTATTAGCGTTAGTTGGCTCTTACCGCTTTAAATGAGCAGCATACTCTATATGTTAAAATTATATATATATATATATATATATATATATATATATATATATATATATATATATATATATATATATATATATATATATATATGTTTGTGTGTGTGTGTGTTGTGACCTATACAGATTTAACTTACAGAAAACAATGCCCATTTAAAACGTTAAGAGACCACTTGCGCTAATTTTCCTTTGATAAAAAATTAAAGAGTCACAATAGCAGCTCACAACCCCATATATACAAACAAAATGCACAGTAATATTGATCAGTTCTATTGGTGTTGTTGTTGTTGTAGGGTTTAACGCCATTTTTCAGCACACGATAGGCTATACATGGCGGCCAGTATTAATGGTGGAGGAAGAACCCGGGAAAACCCCGGAAAGAATCACCGACCCACGAGAAGCTACTGGCAAGCTTTCTCACATACCCACATTGGCCGAATCCGAGACTCGAACCCACGCAGACAGAGGTGAGATGACAGTAATCCGTAACGGAGAGCGCTTTAGACCACTCGGCCACTCAGGGACCCGATCAGTTCTAAACAGGTGCGCTCGCAGAATTATTTTTTTTTGTAAGGGGTTGGCAAACATGTGGTGGTCAGCTATAAAAGTTTACGGATGTAGGAAAAACCATGTATAGAGGTGAAATCGATGGAGAGGGAGTCCCCCACCCCTTGTCCTTATATGCGTGCGCCCATGGTTATAAAGGGTCAAATATAGGCCTAACTTCAAATGTCTCCATTCATACCGGCTGTGAATCTTGCTGATATTTGGTGATATATATTTAGCCGAGAGCGAGTTCATATGTGCATTCATTGATTGACGGATAGTTTTACCAACATCTTATATAAAAAGAATTTAAGAATGAAACTGAAAAATCTGAAAGACTACTTATATATTTGCAATAAGATATTGATGGTCTGTTGCAAAAATTTCCAGAAAGTGGCACTATACCATACAGAGGAACTAAAAGCGACGATAGTACCTGTAATGCACATACAAGCGATCTAATTCCCTAGTTTTTCTATCATTCCTCTGTATCTGAAATTCACCAGTCCATCGCACGTCATTTGTATTATAGCCTTTACCGGTAGCTACAACTTGTACGACTAACATACAGGTGATAAATCTGCATTCGCCGTTTATATACAGTTCACCCCTGCACGTTGATGAGTCGAATCGCTATATTATTGATTACGTAACGTTCACGCAGTGTATATTGTGTCACGTAGCTGCGAGATGATGAGTATATTACGACGGAAAGGCACCGGCATGGTACGATAGCGTGTATGGCAGGGTTACAAATAATCTCAATATGGGCCAACTTTATTAATGATTCAATTTATCAAAACCAATGACTCTTTTTGATTCTACAAGTGAAAATTTGTTCACTTTGGCATTATTTCTCTTGATTCATTACTACCATGCACGGTTCCCATATATGTTGTGTCTATATCGGTAGCACTAGAACATCTAGTTCCACAATGAAAGTCCTAATATCTCCTGAATATATGTTGCGACCTATATAGCTTTAGCTGTGGTTTCCATCCCCCAGGTCGCGACCCAAATCAGGGTCGCAAAGACGTTTTGGAGGGTCGCTAGGAATGTTTTTGAGGGTGGCAAAACTTCCAAATGTGGTAACGGGTCGTGAAGCTCTGAACAAATATATTTTAGCGTCGCTGCCGATAATGCTGGGAACCATTGGTATAGAATGTACTGCTCATTTAAAGTTGACACTTGTGGTCATTTTCCTCTCACAGAATTCAGTAATAGTAGGCTAATAGAAGTAAGAAAACATTGTCTGAGAACAGTCTTTAAAACGACGGCATAAACCTTGGATACGGCAAGTATTTTGGGACATCTAGTTAATATCACTTCAGTCAGTACAATGTAGATAACTATCAGTTTAATACTGGGTTCCCTATTGCAATTTGAATATACAGTAAAATGAATCGATTATTTTTAAGAGATAGAAAACGTCTCATTTTAAATTAGTTCTTAGTTTACAAAACTGAGTAAATATTACCAGCAGCTTACAAAGAATAAATGTACAATACATAAAGTGCATATTGATGAAAATGTTACTGCTTGAAACAATCTAAAAGGCCACTTACTTTCCTGAACGGTCCATTTAAAGTTTGTGTTATGTTGTAAAGTTAAAGAGAAAACCTGGTCTATTACGTTGAGCGACGAAGCGGATGTTATTAAAGTCTGGTAACTCATATTCCATTGATAAATCTACGACAATTGTTGGCATTTCGCTTGCACTACTGCAGGCAATATACTACGGAGCCCCAGAGAGGACACGAGATAAAAAATATTATTTTGCTCCCTCAAGTTAGCATTTCGTTCCCTCAAAATAATAATTCGTTTCTCAAATTGATATTACGTTACCTCAAGTTAATATTTCGTTCCCTCAAGATAATAATTCGTTCCCTCAAATTAACCTTTCGCTCCCTCAAATTGCGAATTCGTTCGCACAAGTTATTATTTTGTTCCCTCAAAGGTATCCTTTGAGTATTTCATATTTAACGTGGTACTAACAGCTGCCTCGCTAGGCGCCTAGTATTAAGAGGTTAGTGTTAGGACTGGTCGGTCTGGTGTCAGGATAATGTGACTGGGTGGGACATGATGCTACATGTCTGCGGCATGATGCCACAGTGCGAGACATCGCTACAAACTGACACACTGCAGACATCGTAGCGATATGACTGAAAAATTGTTAAAGCTACAAGTATTTGGCGATCCTGTAAGTACGAAATCGTTTCATTGACATTTCTCATGGATTTCGGGCCATCTATGCGGAGAGGCTGAATTGGTGGCATCGCGAGTTGTATAATTTTGTTCGGACATGATCAATGTCTGACCATTTGAACACTCTTAAAGTAATTCAGGTACTAATGATTAAAAAGTGTATGCCGTTGATGATGCAATAGTTCTTTGTGCTTCACTTGCAAATAGTGACACAAGCATTTTCTCAGTTCCAGAGGCAGATTCAGCATGTGCTTATCGAATCTGTATACAATGAGAGTCCTCACGTACTGTTGTCTATACCGAAAGATCTGTCTACAATGAGAGTTCTCACGTACTGTTGTCTATACCGAAAGATCTGTCTACAATGAGAGTTCTCACGTACTGTTGTATATACCGAAAGATCTGTCTACAATGAGAGTTCTCACGTACTGTTGTCTATACCGAAAGCGAGAAAATAATAATACTTCGGAAAACATCTGATAAATTCATTGTAGACTATAATATTGTGTTCCTATATAGGGGATTATAAAACCACAAATGAATCTGAATCACTGTTTGATCTGCTTTTTCCATATTTAAAAATTTAAATATTTGGCGGTGAGAACTGCCTTTTATTTGGGTCATCTCCCCATGGACGCGTTGAATCGACTGTCAAAATCACAAGACAAGGCCACGGGAAATGAGAATTCGTCTGTTGTGGGTGTCAAGAATAACTTGTGAGGGTGTGGATGACGGTCATGTTTTGGCATACGGACTGAGACACTTCCGATAGTGGAACGAGACCGTGTTGCATAGCTCTGTTTGTTGGTCACAGTATCACTATCGTTGCAGATCACAGCATCATACTTGTCATCATTCCACTTTGGGTAGGTGTGCATATTCATCTTTATAGGTGGTCGTCTCTGCTCCGAATGATGTTTCTTTCTTGGAACTCTCATGTTGTCGTACTGAAGGGTGGAATACGTACGATAGTGATTGGGAAGTCGCACTCGTTTCTCACAGAGGATATGATACACGTTCCCCGAGGACTGAATCACGACTTTATTATCAGACATACGTACAATCTTGTTAAGATCGTACGTTGTAACACGAATGTCTTGATCTTGACTGGGCTTTAAAGATTCATTCATCACGACAGGTCAAAACTTGATCAGACCAATAGTTTAGTGCTGTTCCTTTCAGTCTGCATTGACATGAAGGCTTCCTTTTAATTCGAGACTGGTAGTCGTAAGTTTTAGTCCCGACAATGGCAAAACGTAACGTAGTCTCTTTGGTATCTTGGTATGTCATCTCAAGTAATAGTTCGACTTCGATTGAGGCTAATATCGTCAAAGTCAATCAATACATATATGCAACTATTGGTATCAAAGTAAGGACGCGGTCTCTTAAAGATTCCTATACCGAGTCCAATATTAAATGAGCACTGGCTATCACGTAAACACCAATGATGTAATTAGCAAACTCGTAAGGTATAATAAACTCAATGACATCTTCGTAATTTTCCAAAATCAAAAGTTCACATATGATTTCGACGTATTAGATGGATTTTCTTTTATCGTCGATAAGCTGAAAGTGTTGATTGGATCGTCAAATTAAGATACTCGTTCTTATGCATTATCAGACGTTAAGAAAGTTTTCCCCTTAAACATTTGCCTCCCTCATTCTGTCTGTCTGTTCCAAGCAGACCCCTTCTGTGGATCGATATCTTTGCTTGACCTGGTCTTTTTCGTCTGGGGTGTGAATCCAGGAGTGATCACAGCCCGCTCAATTAGAGAAACTCGTTAACATAACCTAAACAAATGCCATGACGTGTTGTTTTCTGGTAGGAAAGTGCCAGCTTTCGTAAAAAAATGTTAACATTTGTATCCACTATAGAGAGCATGAAGCAATCTTTCACTCACCGCGTTCCTATCAAGGACAGTCCATGTTCATCGTGACTGTGCGGTTGTTGTTTGATTGCATGTACGGCATAACGAAATATCAGTTTTCTTTTGCAGTGATGAGACAATTCGAGATGGTACAAGTTTATCAGTGGAATACCTTTTTATTTGATCAGACCTGGCGAATGTGTGCAACGTTGATGTGTTTTGTGGAAATTTCGGAGTGAAAGATACGAAACCGTGCATATACATCCAAAGGTATGACAAACAACATCGTTAAACTTGATCTCTTTTCTTTGATATTTGTCTGCTTCTTTCAGCAAGCGTCCAGCCTTCAAATTGTTGCATAGATTCAAAATTCGATGTCTATCACATCGTTGTCGTGCGTCGAAATTCTGGATCTGTCTTCAAACCTGGATCGTTGTCATATTACATATCCACCACACCCTACCAATGAATCGCCAAACTTTAGCATCGTTTTCTTGTTCTCAGTTAGGATAACACGTGAGACGTTATGTATGCTGTCTTACATTATCTGTGGGCTTTCCAAATCCCAGCCATCCAATAACCAGTTGTTTTTCCTCCTCCGTATCCTGCATGTTGTAACCATTTGTGTTGCGTTTGAAACAAGTGATGTAGCCAACCCAAAGTCTTCAAATAGCTACGGCTGACAGTATAATTCCTAATTTATTCTCAGGCATGAATTTTCGGTAAGCCACTCCACAATCCTTGCCAATGACTGACGTGTTCATCACTTTATCTATACCTTTGTGCTCGAGAAATAAGTATCGAAATATTCCACAGTAGCGTCGTGGAATGTCAACATTCGACGTACAATACTTGAGCGGTTCTACTTTAAAATGAAAAGGGGTTGAAGAGCGGGTATGTAAAGCTTTCCGTTTCAATGTCCATATACCGTCGCGGTGGTTCTAATAGGCTTCACGCATATGTGAGAGCACGACATGTTGATAATCTTCCGTAAAGGAAATGTGAGGAAACTATCCTTTAACCATTTCTGTCACTCTTAACGTTTAAGGCATTTTATTCAAGGGCATAGCCAAATAACACATGGAATCTTTCAACCAGATTCTTCCCATTTTCATACAAAATGACTTAGCTCTTAGTGGTGACTTTTGGGAATCTGGTGTCTGGTGCTGAAACATGTTTAGTAAGGATTTTCTGCTTCCCACCATTGTTGGGCTCTGTCCGATTGTGAGCGATCAAACTTTTTGACGGGTAAAGTAGTAATCATGATTGGCTAAGCTAAACATGAGTGTGTGCTCCCAGACGAAATTCAGGAATTTTAAAATAGTCACCTCCTCCTCGTTGAAGTACTATATCCAAATTTTTCTGCCGAGGAGGAAACCAGAGCGGATTAGAGATCAGTAGAGAGTACTCTTCTCGTTGAATAAATCGTCTTAAGGACGCTTGTCGGAAAGTGAGGGACACGGATGAAGAAATACTCGACTTCATTGGGAGGTGCGAAACGGGAATAAAGCACAAAGATTAGTCTCAATTACATACGATGTGTTCATTGATGTAATGTTAAGTGTTTAGGCTCAAATAAACGGTAACACAAGAAAGAGTGAAAACAACAAGCTTTGAAAAATTTAACAAAGAAATTATTCCTTGGAAAAATACTGTAAAAATGAAGAAATAAAAGAACTTACGGTTTTAAGAATCAAATCCAAAAATAATCCAAGAATAATCCACGAATCAATGAATTTTAGAAGTCCTAATAATGAAATGTTCTAACGAATTCGATGGAAGGCGATGACGTATATTGTAACATTTGTGGTGTTGTAAGGTCTACATTTATGTGTTATTCACAAACAATAAATCCGGCGTTTGAATTAATGAAATGTCTTTGTCCAAGAATTCTGTATGAGAACTCTCCAGGAAAAAGAATGATCTTTTAGAATCCAAATAATGCGAATAAACATTAAAATATAATTTCCCAAACTTGTCACAAACAAACGAACACCTTGACATTATATACAGTAACTCGAAACGCAAAACAATTTCCCGGATGAGGGTCAACTTTCCAGAACCTTCGAGAAGTATTTAAGTATAAAAGCACGTAGTCCCAGTGTGACCCTGACAAAAAAAAAAACAAAAAAAAAACAATCATTTTACTCTAAGAAAAAGAAAAAAGAAAGTTGTTTACTTCTCTCACTGATTTCTGAAGTAAGGTCAGGAATTAGGTCAGCTTTAGATGTTTACAAATGAACAGTCAAGATCAAACTATTATCTGGAAAAGTATCGAGTTCCTGGTAAACAAAACTACTTTATTTTGACATATAATGAAATTAAAAATAATTTTTTTTTAAAACTTACAAACAATTAAATCAAATATAAATTAAATCAAATATACGTAACAGTAAATTTGTTATTATTGTTGAATAATTTATTTTTAAATTCATACTTCAATTTTCCTTGAGTTCAGAAATAATGTCATGTTTTATGATTCATATTTGTTATAAGAATGAGTTCGGATTTAGTTGTTTGTACGTAAACAAATTATGTAGTATGATTTCATGCATTTCTTCTGACGCAAACTGTGTGTATTTGTGAATTATCCGTCTTAAATGATTTGTATCATGTATGCTGAGGATTGATTATACTATGTCTGGAAAGGTATGTCAAGGAATCGCTAATCATCAAAGTAACGTAGTTAGGACAAAGGCTGAAGTTCATAAATTGGTGTGTAATTAAGTTCTGAAATCGTGTGGGCATTAGAAGGTTATGAAAATACCGTACATTAAATTTTAATAGATTCTACGGTCTGAAATCTTATTTATATTTCGTTAGATGAAAACACAGCCTAATGTGTCCTGTTATATTTAGGATTCTGACCTGATGATGGTAATTTTATAAATAGTTTATCATAATTTAGCCTCTTTTAAACGGCTTGCATAAAACGGAAGCACGGACGCCTTAGTCTGTCTTTCTCCTTAACATTTGGAATTTGGAATCAGAGGCTGAGACAAATGATTTGGCAATCATCTTTGTTTCAGTCCTCATAAGGATAGTAAGTTGGAATTTAGATAAAATCAGGGTAGATTGTATGACACGTGTGTGTCATAAACTCTGACACAATCGCTACACAATCGGAAGAAATAACAACAAGAGGAAATATCCCTAAGCTTGCAATACGCAATACTTTCAATTTATAAGAGATATATTGAAATACAAATGGGTATTAAATACAGAAATTCGAAAGAAATTGTAAGTTTAGAAATGTTTCAGTAATGAGAAAGAATCTGCACTTATATAGTACTGCCCTTATTAAACATGATGGCGGAATATATGTATGATACAGAATGGTAAATGAATACACCACCTGCGGCACCCGCCGAAACTTTAGCTGCATCATATATCTTGCCTTCTGATGTGTGACTTTTGATTAAAGAGCGGGTTAAAGGATTAGTTGCATAACATGGTAAGGTAAGATCACGTGACAGTAGTTTGGGTCTACGGGCCACAATCCACGTGGTTTAAAAGAATTATATAATTATTATAAATTGCATATATTTTGAGTGTATACGCACAGATGAATATAGGCAATATTTTATGAAATATTTTGTCTAAAATAAGACGTGAATGTCTGCTAAATGGGAATTTAGATTGATCACATAGTTTCATGCATTCACTTACTAGTGCCTTCTTTTTCTTAAGTGAGTTTGAATATAAATGTATACGTAATGTCCAAAACTTGAAGGGGTACACAGTGAACTGCGAAATAATTATTGGTTAGAATCATTTTATTACCCTATAACCCAAAGGAAAACAAACAAAACCCATTATTACGCATTATTAAATACCTGACCCTTTCTTATGAGAGAGAGAGAGAGAGAGAGAGAGAGAGAGCACTGACTTACTATAATTTTTAGTCTACATGTTTTTCAAAAGTTTGTTAAAAATAAAACATTTATTTATCTGAATATTGTGTTTCAACTACATCCATTGATGAAACTGTTGTTAAACCTGGCAAAATACATTAACATTGCAGAATATCCAATTTGTACTTTGCACCATATAACCAGCGTTCATTCAATCATATTTTCGAAGGAAACTGTACCTTCATTGTACAAAATCATTCTAATGCATCGCTTCCCACAGATGTGAATGTTTTGGGGATTTTCAAACAGCATTATAATACATGTAGATGTTCCCAGTTTTACAATCGTGTGGACTTTCTCTAGGATGTTTTCTCGCTAGGCGCATGGCTCATTCAGAGAAATAAACATTGACACTTGCTTCCAGTAGCAGCGCCCAGAGAGCATATTCTGGATGCTGATATTTGCTGTGCCATTTAAATGACATCAACGTGTGTGGTTGTTTCTTGCGTACCTATGCTCTTTTTTCCTTTTCAACCCGGAGTGCATCTCGATCTTGTTGTATGCGAATATAATGATCATCGAGGACTGTAGCACACTACTGGAAGTCATCAGTTCTTACAGTCGTCCTTTCACCTGATAAAGTTACATAGATCACTTTCTGTAATGACACATACAAAATTCATGTAGGACATGCATGTTCATATTTTCATTGATTTTAGGATCCAGACAGGAACAAAAACTAGCACTCGATCTAATAGAAAGAATTTTTTAAAATAATGAATGGTAATTCCCTCTGGGTTATTTTCATTCAAAAACTGAGTTTTCATTCCTCAAGTTTGACCAAACCAATTTCATAATACCTCTTCACCTCACACGCTGCATAACAAAAAGAACTTTCAAAATTTCTAAGCTGCTTTCTCATTAACAACATTACGACTTTCTGCGTGTAGCTTGAATATTTGTTCTCTAAAATATGCCCAAGTCAATTACAAAACGAAAACACTCCCATAACATTTATTGAAACTAAGATAGATATAATTTTTGTCAAAACTTCGTACAAAGCACACAAAAACACAACAACAATATTACAGTATCACAATATTACAATATTTACAATATACATTACTCTGATACTGATGGAAAATTGGCTTAAATATAGCATTTATCACAATATATGTATTCCTGTCCAGTCGCATTATCACAGAAATCTTGGGCATTAGCACGGGAGTAAGTAGTTTTTTTATTCCGCTTTGTTGTGCAAACATATACTTTCGCACAATACACGGAAGCAAGTCGTTTTAAATCCGTTGTATTACTCACATATATACTTTGACACAATACACGAAAGTGATAGAAAACTGTATGATCAATACTTCCTCTTTGAACGTAATTAGTTACACAACGTGAAAGAACAGACAATAGCATTCTACAGTAACAATATAAATATAGAACACCGGATTTGGTAATTAATTTTAGATTACTTTCATTTTTGACGACTTAAAAAAAAAAACAAACAGATCATCGTGCCAAATGATCACTGAGTGAAACATCAGTCCAAATTAAGTTTAGTATTCCCAGCTTACTTCTGCCTACAAACGACACATGATGCGGATCTGTACGTGTTTTCAAACTATCCCGCAGTTGTTCTATCAATAAAGATGCAAGGAGTGTAGGCTCAGGAAGATAATTTTAGGAAAAGTCAAGTGATGATAAATTAAAGACAAACTGTTTCGGATTACAGTTTATTCATATCATTTTACGATAAACCACATAATTACAAGACATTATTTTATATCCGTGTTAGTTATGTAAGGGTTATAGTTATAACCAGAGGGCGATCGTATCTTAAAGTTTTGTACCGAATTGTATATTTCCTAGACTGAAATTCTACGTTGTATATCAATTAATAAAATATTTCCTCCGCGGATGGTTATAAAGCAGTGTTAACTATAGCCGTATTTGCCCTTGAGGTATTTATAGCAGCTGCACGTAATCGCGATTCAACTGACCTTATTTCTCCAATGTTTATGAACAGGTGTGACGTTTGGTAATTTATCAACTCCTACGATTGAGTGCACTACAGTATAGTGTAGCGGCGTGTGCAAAAAGAAATCGGTTCGATGTTAAATTCAGGTCATACGATACCGTAGTGGTTCACAACTTTTTATGGCCGCGACCCTAAAAAATAGCTTTCTGTGCCTCACGACCCCATTTCCTCATTTTAATATGTCTTTCCACCCAAAATAAAAAGTCTTTCCTACCTCCGCGACCCTCCAGGACGTCCTCACCACCCTGATTAGGGTTGCGACCTGGGTGTTGTGAACCACTGCCTTAAAATATACTGAACGTTTGATTTATTTTGTTGATGTTAACGTCCCTTTTATAATTGTATTGGCTATATCAGCCCGAAGAAATGTTTTTTAAGTGCCTCTCTGAAGGACATACAATTAAGTAGCAGATTCAAGCTGGCTTTCACGGGTATCGAACCCGAGAACGCTTGGTTTACAAGTCTAAAGCTCTACCAAGTGAACTATTCTGGCCACCCATAACGTTTGAAGTTTGAATTGCTTTGTCATTATGCTTTTTCTTTAATTCATTTTCATATCTAAATACTAGAAGTATTTGTAATTCATTGACTTACTTTTCATATGGGCGAAAACAAATTTAAAATAAAAACTATTCTAAATTTATTTACAATGAATATTTTTTTCACCTGTTGAACTAAAGGTCAGTGTTTAACACTAGTTCATTAAAATCTTGCAGAGCTTTGGGGTATTAAAACAATATTTTAGTACAGAAATGATATAATGTTACCGGAGGGAAGGAAGCTGTGTCAGTCGTGCTTGATTTCAAAATTTTCAAATGATTCAATTTAGTACCGACACACATATCCACAAAATACTTCTTCCCCACTCCATCCCACTTACTTTCTTAGTACATACGTATTTATTAGTGATCCCAACATCTTAATCAATTAGATCGGACAAACGTCCGTTGAATGTTATTATAATGACATGCCCGTCTTTTGCATATCCAAGTCAATATATAACTGAGAGCCATGTAGGCTTCATTTGCGTAAATTTGGTCAGGACAACAAACTGCATTCTTGGTTACTAGTTAAACACGTCATTTCTTGCAAGATTTTCAGTCTACAAACCCTGCAGGTCTGTGAATGAATGAAACTGTTTAACCAGACTGTCCATGCACGCAATATTTATGAGGAACGCGGCTTATCCCGCTCTCTGAAAAAAGAAAATCGCACAAACTCTGCATTTTTCATGGAATTCTTTATACTGATTTGCCAAGTTATTTAAATGAATTTCTACCCTGGAAGAAGCGACAATACACAATTTACGTAATTGACAAAACTTCACTGTATTAAATTCCAGACTTGAAATAAACGAAGTTCATTCCTTAACTCTTCTGATCTCATATGGAATATCTCACTTGAACATGTTAAATCGGCAAACGATTTCTCAATATTTAAAAAGTATAATACCCCTCTAAACAACAGAGTTCTTTCTTAGTATCTTTCTGATGATCGCAAATACTCTATTATTTATATTAGGATCTTAAATCAATGAAGCTACCTAGAAAGAAAAATTCAGTCGGACAATCACCTGATCGACAGTGCCTTATGCAACTGTTGGTTAGAAACAGAAAGTGCATATCATTTCATTTTAATATGCACTAAATACATTTCATAGGCGAAATCCAATAATAATTAGTCTTAACGCAATGTCCGGCCCGATCTAGATAAACACTATGTTTCTGCCACACCTGTACTTGCAACTGAGTAAAGTTTATCATTTAACTATCAGCACGCCTAATTTGCTGCTGCTGGTTTTTTTCTCTTACTTTTGCCACTTCTCATTTTTTATTAATTTCTATCAGTGTATTTGTATGGGGAAGGGCTTATCTAATGTTGTGATAGCTTATAGCCTGACCCATTTTAACATAATTTAGCAAGTAAGATGTGTTTAAACAATGAATGAAATTATTTAGTAGTTTTACTGTAATGCAAATAATACATATCTACTGTAATACATTTGGAGTATGCGCATTTGGTTATAGCGACCCGTTTTAAGGAATTCTTAGATTTTTGTGATTACCTGTCTGATGGTTGGAATTCGGTGCAATAGAAATATTCCTTTGCCCGAAATAATTAGCCAGTTACTAGGAGCAAACGTCACGGAATAAAGTGTTAGTGAGTTTCCATGATGCAATGGTTCACTAAGAAAGTCCCTATAAAATCTAGTGGTGTACAAATTTAGTGTTACTGCAGTGGCAGTATTTACGGTAGGAAACCGGTAAATTACACAAAGGAATCAATAAGAAGGGACTCGGCAAATACCGTTTATGTCGGCATGGTGGCAAAGGTGATGCAGTTGTACTGGCGAAAAGTGCTTGGAAACCATAGTTTGACTGGCCTAAGGTGGTGTAGTTAAAATAGTTCCCTGTGTTAAGGGATAGTTGCATAGTTTCTACGGCGAGAACTGCTGGCGGTACGGAAACCTAACGAAGAGAAACCATGCAGAAGTGAGGTTGATAGATATTTGGCAAGTTGTGAGATCTGTGGTCTTACATTGATTAGAGTAAAATTTATGTATATAACGGACACGTCGGGCTTTCTAATTTACAACTGAAGTTGTACGGAAGTCTTTGGAAATCTGGGGTAAACTTATGACTTCTAGCGTGAGTCACCGCTCGGTCAAGTAAAGACCCCTGGCTTTTAACACTACTTTATTATAAAATTCAGAAAGTACATTAGTTACTTGCGGGTGTTAATAGATCTGTGTACAGTGAAATTGTAACAACTTTTCATACTTAAATTAAATCATAAACACTTAAACATTTATTCTCTTGCTTGTCCACTTTGCTTTTCCGCATATTCTTAGTACGCTTGCTTCTTTACTTTGTTATCATCATCGTTTTCTTCTTTCTCCATGTTGTCTCTAATTTTATATCTTCGACTTTGCATATATGCATAGTTTAATTTCCTGTTTGCTATTTTGTATGTAGTTTAGTCTTTACGCGCTAACTAAAATAACTTTGTTATAGAGCTACAATACCAGCATATAAATTTGTGGTCATTTATTTATTTCTTAACGTAATAATATGCAAACGATCTTCCATTATCACATTTCTCTTTAAATGCACATTCTGGACAATGTTGATATTTTTCTACTTCTGTTTTCCATTTTGTATCATTGGTTTTCTCGTATTACTATTTCTACATGAATCTTCATTTTATTTACATCGGTTACATTTTCATAAGTAAGAGGAAATCAATAGAAATGTAAGAAATATTAAACTGAAACAGAATATTTCCTCTGGCAGACTGCAGGTGATATTAGTTTTGATTGTTGATATATCTTTCGAATCAGCCAATCTTCCATTCATCCTTTGGATTGTCTTGCAAGGATCTAAAGTCTGAACTGAATATTACCAAGACAGAAGCAGCCTGGATTGGAAGTAAGAAGTATAGTGTAGAATTCGTTCATCATGGGTTAAAAAAGCAGTGGATTATATAATTTGCTCTATTGATCCTAAAATTCATGGTCAACTTCAATACAATGGCACAGGTAAATTTTGAAAGGAAAACGATCATGATGAAGAAGTGAATACAAAAGAACAAAGAAAAAAGGTGAATACAGATTAATGGATTTCTTTCTGAATTTAATGAACTCACCGGGATGGAATATATTTGCTAAATATCCGATGATAAACGACGTAAGAACTGAATGTTTTGATCCTTAAACATCGTGTAATGTGTTACATGTCCGTCCATTTATCCTTGTAAATATATGAGTATGAAAAACGTCCTTTCTGTTATTCTTTTAAATATATAAGTGTGAAGTGTCGAATTTTGAATTGTATTGAACCTTAAAGTTTAATGCATTGAGCATTAAAATGTTATCGCATTTAAGCCAGAAAAGTCTTTGTGAAGGGTCACTTTGACCTTTCTTCTTTTCTTCCCCCCGTGTCAGTGTTAAAACTTGAAAGGTTAGAATTTATGACTGAGTGAGATTTGACCAAGGGCATTGCTACGCTGTCCTGAGAATGTAAATATTTGAGCTACCAACCATAACCGCTTGATAGGAACCCATATCAAGTTATCATTTTCAAAGGGAAAATGATATACCCCGTAGTTCACAGATTCTATGCTGTCTAAATCTGACGGGAGAAATTATTATCTTAGGGAAAATTTAGGAACCGCTGCCTACGATTGGGCAGAATAAATTAAGGCGTACAATTTAGAAGTAATGTGAATTTAAAGTGACGACCTTAGTCGGAATTCTTTAGTCTTAATTTCCTGAGAGGGGAGTAGTTTTGACTCCGGGGGAAACCTAAAGAGAATAGCGCTTTACTCGTTAAACAAGAAAGGGATCGGGTGGCTGTCTTGTGAGAAAAGACAGGATTTAGTGCTAGGACTCACAAGTTCTGAAAGAGAACAGCATTAAGCTTTCTGGGAGAGAGACAGGACAGTACGAATACGGAAGTCCGAGAGAAAAAGGACGAGGTCGGAATAAGGGACTAGGAAGTCCAGGACTAGTGCTTTTCGATATATGGATTAAAATGACAGTCACCGCGCTCAATTATGAAGACATATGGGAGGAGATCTTGAAATAACATGTCCTCAGTACGTATCGGAAAGACCTGATCGCATTTTTAGCGGAGAGTGATTTCGCGACCTTAGAAAATATCAGTGTGATGGCGGAGTGATATGAGAGTGCACATTCTCGTTCAACCACCTGGGGTGGCAGGTATCGACAGAGCGCCACTGACTTTAGAAGAGCTAACGGCTTGGCACCTCATAGGCAGAATAGTCAAAATGGTGGGAAGCTAGGGGCTGATAATCCCAGCTGTGATCAGTTCCGTGGCCCAGGAAAGACCCAAGAGGTAGATAAGGGCATCCCTGCTAAGAAAGCTGAAGTTGTATGCTACGGCTGCAACAAACCTGGCCATATTCTCAACGTCAGCAGGAAACATCGTCCCACAATAAATGCAGTGACATCTGGTGGATAGCAAATTTGTAAAATCTGCTGATTATACAGGTGAGACAGTGGAAGTCCAATTTGCTAATAGGACTAAAGATTCTCTCCCGGTTGTCTACATCGACCTTGATTCGCCGTATGTTTTCATTTAACGATTTTGCATTTCATTAAAATCCTTAAGTAAATCATAGCACCTCTGGTCATCTACAGACGGAGCTACCAAATACAACTTATCCCACCTCAGCCATCTCATTATCAAATTAAGTAACAGTTGGACCTATAATAATCATTCGGATAGAATTTGGTAGCACAACATGATGTTTGACCGGCTCTTGTTTTCTTCTCGCAAAAAAATCAATTACATTCATGTTATATAAAAAGAATATGGATTTATATTGTGTGAAATGCTGGGCGCGTACACCAACAAGTACATTAACAACTATTACAATAAAAAATAACAGATCCGCACTTACAGGTAAGTGTGAACCATGTGGTACAAAGAAATTTAAATTTATTCCAGCTGACAAGTGAGCTTTAAAAAAAACGATTAGGTGATATTGCAGCAAAATTAGGAAAGTTACCCGGGACTCCGTGGGCTAAATACCCAGGAGAAAAACACCTCCCGGGATATAATTATTGTGGTCCTGGAACCCGACTTGATATCAGACTTGACAGCCAAGACCAACCAAAACCAGGTGAGTATCCAATAAACGCTATTGATAAAGCGTGTCATGCTCATGATGTAGCTTATAAAAGTAAAGATCTACAGCATAGACATATCGCAGATGTAAAATTAATTCATGCGCTAAATTCCATTACGAATAAATCTTTTAAAGAATCATTGGCTAATTGGTTGGTGAGATCAGTGATGAAAGGTAAGCTAGTGCTAGGCGCTGGTAATTAATCAACCGATTATTATTATAATGGAATCGATTTATTATTCTCCAAGAGGATATTGGAAAGGTAGAGCAGGGATTAGTAAACTCGCTGAAGCAGCAAAAGTCAAACGTGTTACTGCTGAAGCGTGGTTATCTAAACAGGCAATATGGTAAATTATCTACCACCGCCTAAACGAATTCACTTTGCACATTTTGATGTCAGCGTGCCAAATGAAGTTCATCAGACTGATATATTATTTTTACCACACGATACCATTAAAATACGAAGACGTCGTAAAACGTACAAGTACGCGCTAACTGTCGTTGATGTTGCAAGTAGATACAAAGAAGCAGAGCCGTTGTCAACAAAGACAGCTGCTGAAGTTGCTTCTGCGTTTGAACGAATTTATCAACTAGGTGGTCTACGATGGCCAAGGCTGCTACAAGTTGATCCTGGCAAAGAATTTCAGGGTGCAGTATCATCTTTAACGAAAAAACATAACGTTACCATCAGACGAGGACATACTGCAATTCATCGTGATCAAGCAACTTTTGAACGATTTAATCGAACACTTGCTGAGCGGTTATTTGGATATCAATAAGCGAAGGAATTCATTCAAGACAAGAGTTCTCGCGAATGGGTTGCAAGATTACCAAGTGTGATAGCTGCGCTAAATAATGAAATAACTCGAACAACTGCGTTGAAACCCGTTAATGCAGTCACAAGCGCGCGTATATCAATGCAACGAAGTGATTTTTCAAAACAACCGGTGCTGGGTAATGTGACTGTAAGATATTTATATGAACCCGGTGAACTTGAAGGTGGTAAAAAAAGAGCAACTGATCCTCTCTGGAGTATCACATCACAAACAATTTTCAGTGTTGTAAGATCTACTGGTAGACCTGCAATCTACAAATCAAATTCACCTGCTCCTGAACGTGGATTTACACGTGAAAAATTACAAGTAATTCCCGAGGATACACAATTACCACCCCATCACTTAACTAGCACCAATGGTGCCATCACCCCTTTGTTGATTACATTACAGGTCAGCATAGTATTTTCGCGTGTAGGGCCGCGACTACTATCTTTTCTATCCACGGTAAATTGTCTTAGATTATTACTCGAGTACTGCCACAACATTATACAATTACAACTTGCACAATGATTATTCTGCTGTTGTTTCAGCGCGTTGATAAATTCAGCGTCAAGATCAAGGTTGCGTGTATTTTTTTTTTGTCACTTTGTTTATAACCAGCTAATTTTTTTCTTATTATATCGATGTCAATATCATCACTGGCGCGTCCATGACAATCCTTCGCCGTTGAGAAATTCTTCTGAATCGAGATACTACGAGATAAACTAAATTCGACCATTCGATACGATCATCAACGATCCAAACAACTGTATCAGTAATAGTTAACCCCTAAGATGAGTGAATTGTCATTGCGTATTCTAGCGTCCACGAAGATTTATCCAACGATAATGCATTCTCGACAACACTGACAGGAACCAAAACAATATCATTCAACACCAGATTCTGTTTCTCAATCTGTCCTGGTATGTCAACGTCGATATTCTGTCGCCGTGTATCAGTTGGTCTATATCACAATGGTATTGGTAACGCTGAGAATTTTTCTTTATGCGCTTTAAACAACTTCCGTTGAAGTGTATCCCTAACTATCTTTCTACTTGCCACTATAAAATCATTTGGTCTCCACGTTTCCCAAAAGTCGTTCCTAAAAGTTTCTGGAATTATTTTACGCGCTATTTCACACTGAATTTTGTTCGGTTGTAGTCTGATTAATTTTTTAAATTCTCTTAATTCTGCATCAAGTGATCTATGATCGTCGGTTATTTCTTCATAATAATCTACAAAATTCTTTAGCCAATGATGTGGAGATGGTCCAACAAACGGAGGTGGTTGACCGTGATCACCGCACATTATCATAGCTATATTCTTTAACAATAACCAATCGAGAAACATTTTTAATATATCTAGCGACACTGTGCATATCTCTTCCCAGATGATACTTGGAATGTATTTCTCTCCCATTCGATCAGGAGTCCATGCGTCACCCTTGTATCTGAAAAAGCTGTGATAAGTAGAAGAATTGACTCCTCGTTGTTTCATTTCTCGTGCAAGGCTATGTGTTGGTGTTAGCACAAGCATTCATCGCAATTCTGTCGAAATAATTCGATCACCCGAGTTGTCTTACCAGAATTCCTGGTCCGCTTAAATAAACGGTTTTGTGTCTGGATACTGGATCATACACGGATACCGCAGACGACAATTCTGATATCTGATTGCTCTAATAAATATCTTTAACCACAACATTCGCGGATATCCGGGGATTCACAATAATTATGCAACATTTCTTGTTTTATTCTCCACGAATCCCATAATGCATCAGTGGTTGTAAAACGAGCCAGGAATTCTGAATATTTTTTATCGATATAAAATGAATCCGTGGCAACTCTGACTGCGGTGCGAGGAAATCATCGATAACAGGTTTATAGACACATAAGCGAGCATTGAAGATCTTAAATGAGTATACTGAGGAGATTCTCCATCAATGTAACTAACAGCTGTGCCTAACTTTTTTCCGTCAGATAAGTAAGCGTCTTCCCGATTACAAAATATATTTTTCGCTGCTGCATCAGCGACCACGAATTCATATTCGGCGGGATCCATAATCAATCTTGCACAATACCGTTGATGATCATATGCACCACCCTGAGTAAATTTAACGATTATTTTTCTACCAAGATCCTTTGCTGTTTTTTCACTGTAACTAAGTTTAATTTTGAGAATATTAGGAGCATCATTAATGATAACATCAATAGGAGTATTTGGACATTCCTGTTTATATTCTTCAATAACCTCATCAAGACTGATACGTTGTGGCGTTGGTAACCAAACTTTAGTTTGTTTTCGGTATGACATAATTGCCTCGCTGACCGTCAGCGATATTAATATTTTATTGTCAAGCATATATCGTAATAACACTATTGGCACCCAGCGTTTTTCTGAAAAATGTCTGCCAAACCAAATATAACAAACCGGATGAAGATCCTTAGCGAATTCAAATAATGCAACACAAGCAAATCTCGTCAAGTCAAAATCGGGTAACGGTCCGTTTACTGCTACTCTCGTCATCTTGTGCGTGGGATGTCCAAATCGCTTAAAATACCTAGAACATTTTCCCATTCCTAGAAAACTCCCCGGACAACACGCGATCATGTCAACGGATATCATATCGTCACGATCATACCTAGTATTCCACAAACCGCCATGCCCGTATTCGACACAACTAGCTTGAACATCCTCGAGAAATCGAGTTCGTGTTGGTTTCCACGAATTTTTCTCCCTGGCAAAATGAGCCGCGACTGACGGAACTGTAAAACAATTACTCAGTAATTGGTTAATGTTTTCTGTTGGAAATCTTACCGCGAGTTTTCTCATTGTTTCATGAAGAGATTCTCGACGATATAAATCGCCGTTGGGTCTTACAAACTGATCATATTCTTCATCAGAACTTTTAAATAACCACACTGACACAGGATCGTTTTTACTTATTTTGTGAATAAAATTAAACATATTTTCCCCAGAGTTCTCTGGGGGGTAAAATCTTACAGTACGTTTCCGTGGAAATATTGTTACTGCGCTGGTCCACGCGTGCGCATTTTGATCAATAATTTCAATAGGAGTTCCTTTCGATTTATTCGGTGATTTATATAAAATCTCTCCGGTTAACGTTTTTACTACTATCGGAAATTTCAATTTACTTGATAACTCGGCAACATCATTTATTGTAGCTCCGGTATCCTTGACCGATTCAGCCCATTTGTTTATTATTTCTCGTTTCTGTTTAGTTATCCCGTTTCCACGTATCGCGTTTGTAAAATGTTCGATTAGTCGTTCAGCCACACAATTCAACCTTGAAAATCTCATTGGTGCAAGATCATTGATGTTGGGTTTATCTTTTAGCTGATAAAATTCCATAAACAACCGGGGTCACAGGGTACGCTCGAACGTAATATGGTCTGTCAATACCAGTCAGCATTCCTGGATTGGAATTTTACTTAACACAGCAGTTTTTCCATTAGCAAGGACAGGGTTACGTTTGTCACGGATAATCCACGCAGAGGAATCTGCTAGCACAATAAACTTTATTCTGAAAAAATATTTCTGATCGTTGATATAATCGATAATCGTTTTCGCCGTGTATCGTTTATTGTAGCATCAATGACGTCATCGCGTAGAATTTTAAATGTCGACCACGTGTGAGATGCCCCGTCATCACGAAATTCTTTTTTAGCACCCCTGATAATATTAATCAGATTAATAGTCGGATCAGTCAGAGTTCGCCTCCGCAAGTTAGGGGTTAGTCTGTCAAGATCGAATCTGGAAGTTTTCCAAGGCTGGATTGAGGATGATCTCGCAAACTCATCCATTCTATAATTAAGACAAGTATTTAAATAAAAAATATTATATATAATGACTCAAATAAGAAATTAATGTAAGTGGCTGATGATAGGGTCTACAACTCCTTGTAACAAATCCTGCGTAAATGAATTTTGCGGACAACATTCGCCTAGTGTGAAGAAGGGGAGTCTAGGTCCAAAACCCTGCTTGCGGTGTGGTGTTGGAGTTAGAGATAAAACAGAGCTGTGTTTGCAGTGTGGTGGTAAAAGGTATAGAGAACTGAAGCGATATTATGATAAAAAAATAACGACTCTGTCATTGATAAGGTAATAAGTACCTCTGAAGACTATATAGCCAGATTTGATGGGAGATGTAAAAAAGTTCCTCGAGTCGTTAAACCTTTAAATACAGAAACCGGCAAAAAGATGATATTTCAGTCAATGAACGCAGCTGCCAAGCATTTTGGTATTAACTCCGCGGTGGAACGAGGAGTCGCAGAAAAAATAACCAAATCGGCTTTTTCTCAAAAGTATAAAAATCGGATTTCATTCTCTTAAGTTCCAATAGTGTTAGATACAGATAACGGAGATAACTTTGCCGCTATTGTTTAAAAGTAAATGATAGAGTTCCCTCCCTTGACTTTCAGAAGATTGCACAATAGACATCATTTCCTATTTTATATTATCCAGAAAATAAATAAATTTTCAAATCTGACTTGTTAAGGTTACATAGTAAGGTTCTGTAATTTAGACAAATAATATTACATATAAATGGAGCAAAAAGAATTTGTCCGACATCCTATCATTGAGAATTATGAAGCATCTCATGATGGTACAATCAGATACTGTCGGCTGAAGAAACCAGTTGGTGTTCTTGATAATGCTGGTTATCTTAGATTTACTGTTTGGAGGGAGAAGAGGTATCTCTGTCACAGGTTTGTGTACGAATGTTTCTTTGGGGAGATCAAGGACGGTCTTATAATCGATCATATTAACGGAAGTAAATTTAATAATAATTTATCTAACCTGCAAGCTATTACACAACGCGATAATTCTGCACCTGGGAATACTGGAAAGTATAAAAAAGTTCCTAGAGTTGTTAAATCTTTAAATACAAAAACCGGTGGAGAGATGATATTTCAGTCAATGAACGCGGCTGCCAAGTATATTGCCATCTGCATGCCTTCAGTACAAAATGTCGCAAACAAATTATACAAATCGGCTTTTTCTCAAAAGTATAAAACTCGGATTTCATTCTTTTATGTCCCAATAGTGTTAGATACAGATAACGGAGATAACTCTGCGCGGATTGTGTAAAAAAAGATACAGCTCCCTCCCTTGACTTTCAGAAGGTTCCACAATACACATCATTTCCTATTTTATAGGTATTATATATTATCCAGAAAATAAATAAATTGTCAAATTTGACTTGTTAAGTAGAACTAAATTCAAGTTGTATTATTTTTTTGCAATCCAAAAGTAACTATATTATTTTCTTGCAATCCAAAAGTAACTATACAATAATTTCTGAAACATATCAATACAACAAGGTTCCGTGGCGCATTGATAGAGCTCCGAATTATCGTTCTCGACGCTTCGAGTTCGAATCCAGTGACCGGCATATTGTCGACGTAGGCGATATTTCGCGATTTTATATAAAATCGGGGGTTCAACCCAAAGCTTGAAGTTCATCAGAAAAAATACACACTCTCCCACGTCGTCACCACGGCGTGGTGCTCTTTTGCACCCCGGGTTGATTTCGGAGGGTGTGTGTGTGCTGAAATCTGTTTAATGTATAGAAGGCTTCCGTATGTTGTACTGTATTTATAATTAAGTTTTAGTTAGGATACGTTAGAATTACGATTATATGTACGTGCTGATCCTGCTAGCATATCATTTGGTAAGCTAGGGGGTCACATAAGGTTGTGTTGTCCTTAGGATAAGTTAGAATTAAGATTATATGTTACACATCAAACCTACTAGAATGTCATAAGGCAATCTAGGAGAGGCACGGTAAATAATGTAAACACAATGTTGTGCTATCCATATCCCGTCAAACCTACTAGAATGTCATAAGGCAATCTAGGAGAGGTACGGTAAATAATGTAAATACAATGTTGTGCTATCCTTAGGATAAGGTAAAATTATGATTGTATGTATTCCTCTGAACCTGCTAGCATATCATTTGGTAAGCTAGGAGTTCACATGGGGAATGTTTCGTCTTGCAAACACGCCCTCCTGAACCTTCTAGACTTTTGTTTGACAGGTTAGGGGTTCACATGGGGGTTGTGTCATCTTTAGTGTAAAAAAACCACCATTCAGGACTTGCTAGGATGTTATATGGCAACCTAGAAGTTCACATAATGGTGGAAGATATTTTTCTTTTCAATATATATATACTGTACAATGAATTACGAAAATATGAACGGTGTAATTTCTGCGATTAAAAAATTAGAGCGCGGCGGCATAAATTTATCTGATGAACTAAATCCTGAAAAAATTATTTCTGATTTAGAGACACTGCAGGAAAGAAGAGAAGATGGAGCATACACGCTGCCATCTGATTACAGATTTGTAAAGAAAATTCAGACGGCTATGTATCAATCACTGGCTACAATAGTAGAAGAAAGAGTAAAAGAATTTGCCCCTCTCTCTCGGGCCATTGAAAACATTAGATCAGAATTATCTCGTAAATATGAGGCAAAAAAGACAATTAATTCTCGCGTGAGGCAACTAAGAAATATTATATCCGGAAATGAAAATGAAACTTAGACTCATTCGTGGAAATAAAAATGAAAGTATGTCCCTGACTCTGTCAGGAGAATTATTTTTTTTTCCTTCACCACTGACAGATTTCAGTAAAATATTATAAGAATTTATTTTTTACTGAAATTTGCTAGATTTACACGATTTTGACTACCTATTACCCTATTAGAATTGAGAAATCAGCCTGATTTTCAGTAAAAAATAAATTTCTTATAATATTTTACTGAAATCTGAGCGACAGGTTGGGTCTAGTCAGTCAGTAAAAAATAATATCCACCTTGACTGTCAAGGAGGAAAATTATTTTTTTGTACTGTTTTCTTGATAACACTCTTAGAATCCTTGAAAATCGTAGATTTTTCACGATTGGAAATCCTTGAAAATCGTAGATTTTTACGATTTTACATATAAATTTATACTTATCGTCCCATCCCTTAAATCCAGCAAATGCCCGGATTGGTCAGTTAGTTTGAAATTTATTCTTGATAACAGTGGATTATGACATCGTAGATAGACCAGATTGATTGGTTCTTGTGCAATCAGATATCCGGGTGGTTCTTTCGGTGTGAATGAATAAAGAATAAATCCTTGCTGTGCTTGATTTGATATTGTTGTGTCTATGCTGTAACTTCCATCAATTACATCACACACAAGATTGACCACGACCACCTGGGTTATATTTACGATTTCCGGGGATACATGGCGTCCTTCTCCGTGTGGATTATTGTTGTATCGGAGAATGCTTGGTAACGGTAGTGTTTCTTTGTACCGTGTAAGTATATCAGGAAAAAACTCATCGATGATATCGTTGACTGATTTTCTTAATTCGGCTGCGTTATACCCGGGAAATTTAAAATTTGGTAGATCAGCTTCTGTTATCGAGTATGCAGGTAAAAATTGTTGTTTATAACGATTTTTATCGTCAGTCTAATTAATTGTTGCCTGAATTACTCGCTGGTAAAGATATTCCATGTCGGATACAAGCTGATTTAATATTTCTACTTGTTTATTGATTTCTTCGCGTGAACTTGCTATATCAAAAAGATGTTCTTGGAAACTTTGCCGTAGTTGCTCTCGTTGTCGTTTATGTTCCCCCCAATTTCTTCAAAGTATGCAATAATTTGATATAAGTGAATAAATATGCTTGAAGTCCCTCCCCTGTTATCACGGTCATAAATAAAATACCAAGTTACATTGTCTTTATCAGAGAAGCTAAAATTACTACCCAACGTTGCATTTTTTATGTTAAGTAAATGATTTCTGTATGTTAGGGTAATATGGTGGTATGATTGTCTATCCGTGATGAAATCAGACTTTTTTGGTTCAGGTGGCGACGGAGGCGTCAGTGGTGGAATTATAGGCCATCCTAACACTGTTCTAATCGATGAATGATATATATCCACGGCGTAATCGGGTGAGTTTATCTCGATCGCGGCAGACAGCGTTGGTTCATGGGCTGTTATTGTTATCTTGGATTCCCTTCCTGTTATATTTTTTATTCTGCGCTGTAATTCCTCATTAATTTCTTCGACTTGATTGCACCCGGTGGATATTCCAACAACGTTCCAGTCGGGTGTACCATCTAGTTTATTTTTATTTGCAAACACAAACGAATTATTCGCTGGTAATCCACCAAACGACGTTGATCTGATATTTGGCCAACTATGATATACTCGCAACTGTGCTAACTCGATCTCGCTTACCGGAATCGCAGTTGGAATATTAATACTAAATTCAGGCCTGGATGAGCTTACTGTTATCATTGTGGTTCTTGCCGGAGTTGTATTTGCGGCTATCTGCTGAAGTAGCTCTGTCATTATTATTTTTATTTTCTTTCAAATGGTGGTTTTCTGCGTCGCCGCGTTTACCAAGGACTTCATTGTATGTCTTAACCCTTAACGCGAATTCGGAATCTGATGTTGTATCGTCGGAGCTTGATGATATCAGCGACGATAATTTAGAATACTCGCGTGTTGCCGTGTTTAATTTTACAACTGCGTCGTTGGGTTTTGTGATCGTGCACGTGGATATCTTTTTCGCGATAATATTAAAAACACCTGCAAAAGCCGCTGATGATGAAAGGCATATTGTTACTGCTACTGCAGTTGTTACTGGCGTTAGCGCTGATAATACTACCCCGGTGGACGCAACTAACGCAGATACCGAATAAACCGCAACATCTAAAACAACTACACGTTGTTTGTATTTTTTTTTTACTTTTAACATATACTGGTCAATGATGGTTTTTAACGCTGTTTGCCATTCACGTACTTGATCGAATCTATATTGTTGAACACGTGACTCTGTCATAACGTTGTTGTTGACGCTGTCGTTGACTTCGTCAGTGCCATTATTATTTTACGCTGTAACCAATTGAGGTGTTTCAGCTACAAATTCTAGACACCACCCGTAAGATGTTGCGGTTAATTTCTTATCAGCTGCTTCCAGAATAAATATTTCTTCGGTTCCGCTATTTAAGACAACAGACACAACTCCAGAAAACTTATCGGTTGAATGCCGCCAGGGATACGTTGTAAATATCTCAAATTTTGCAGCACTGAACACAGACAGTCTATACACTCCAGTGACTTCTGCGGTATGTTTGAGAGTTTTATTTTGCTGTGACCATGTTGCGAACCCGGATGATACTGTGTATACTATGTTGGTAATCTGTTTGTGGGGAATTTTAATCAGATTAATTTTGTTAACGATATCAGGAATTCCACTTACGACATCTTTTAGTGTTTTTTTAATCGTTTCAATGCTCGTCTTGACATCAGAGAGTTTCACGTCAGCGGTCAACGGGATACCAAAGAAAACATCTGCGATTTCTTTAAGTTTTCTAAAGTTTCTACGAATATTTGTAAACATGTTTACGTGACCGTCATACTCGATCCGCAACGTGGATAATTTACCATCAACGGTGCTGTAGTTAACATCAACATATTTTTTGTTGCCGCGTCTTCGTCAGATGTTGGATCTCTTAAAACCACTATTTTGTTTCCGTTCATGCTAAGTTCGCCTGTCATTGTGTCGCCTGTATTCTTTAAACGATTAGCTGCGCTTTTTGCAATTTCATCTCTGATGGTTGTAAATGATATACTTGAGTCTCTGATTTTTCCGCTGTCAGTAAACATAGGGATGTTATCCGTGACCACACCAAGAACACGTCTAACTATGTCATTCCATTTGATATTGGTGGTTTTTAACACACCGTATTTATCCTGAAAAACAACAACCTCATCTCGGTCAACCCCGGAGAGGTTCATAAGATCGCCGATTTCATCTTTAGTCGCATATTTTGATAAATCAATATCATCGCGTTTTTTGCCTTTACTTTCGCTGAGACATCTTCCGTAAATATCAACCATTATTATCTTTAGGGTTGTTTAAAACGACGATGAGTTAACAAACCTGTTTGCGGTATACTCGTGCACGACTTTGTGAGGTGGTTTGGTTGATTTTGATAACGCGTCAAGTACATTAATTACTTCACGGCCACATATTGGTGGATCGGTTAATGTTTGTGTTGGTAGCGTTGAGTACCAAACTGGAATTTGAAACGGAGTACTTTGCACTGGAGTACTTTGTACTCTACCGACATATTTTAGAAATTCAATTGGAGGTGCTAACCCATACGAATCGAAATAAACAATTCCAATGAGTTCCTGGACCATCGCTGTTATCAAGATTTATAATTCCTGCTTCAACGCTGTTTGGTTGTTGTGGTAGCTGATCTCGTATAAAAACACCTCTAAAAAATTTATTTTGAGTTGTTTAGCAGCATCAAGTAAATCAAAATTTGACAACGGTGAAACACTCTGTGTTTTTCTCAACGGCGTTTGGGGTACCATGAGGGTGGAGTTCTTGGTAGTCTTAGACCCTTTCCGTACCATGAAGGCGGAGTTCCTGGTAGTCTTAGACTCGTTCCCTTTTTTTATATCCGCGTCCAGTTGCTTTCTTTAATGCCATTCCAGCAGCGGTTCCAACAGCACCCAACGCGGATGATTTTGCAACAGCTGGGGATGCAGCGGCAATTAATGCTGGTATTGCTGCGAGAAGTAGAATATACCACCGGTTTTAGTCATGTATTTGATGGCACCTGGAGCGAAATCAAGTTGAACTCCGGTTTTTGCTTTTAGCGCTTTATTTAAATGTTTTAGTTGACTTTTAGTCAACGATAACTTGTTTGGACCACCTCTAGTAATTTGATCTCGCCGTAATGTTATTTTTGCCCCACACGTGCTCGCGTTTTTTGATTGTAATTTTTTCACCTGACCGTGAGTCAGAGTGACATTAACGTGACTATATGACATTTTTATAATTAACGCGGTTGGTTTAATTGTCTACATATTTTCCACTGGGGCATCAATGACTCTCATTCGCCCACCAACACCTTCAAGTAACATTGATTTGTCGCTGAGTATAACAGCAATTGCTCTGTAAGGACCATAAACAGCTGGTGGACCAGTTGCAATAACATGTAATACATTTACGCGAGCTTGAAAGTGAATATCAACGACAGATTGTTGTTGTTGTTGGGTTTAACGCCATTTTTCAGCACACGATAGGCTATGCATGGCGGCCAGTATTGATGGTGGAGGAAGAACCCGGGAAAACCCCGGGAAGAACCACCGACCCACGAGAAGCTACTGGCAAGCTTTCTCACATACCCATATTGGCCGAATCCTAGTCTCGAACCCACGCAGAGAGAGGTGAGATGGTAGTGATCCGTAACGGAGAGCCTTTAGACCAGTCGGCCACTCGGGGCCCCACGACAGATTGCTTAACTAAATCAAGATGTTCCAGCGAAAAGTAATAAATCGGGTACAGCGTTGTAAAATCTAACTGTGATATTTGCAAACCAGTATCAATATTTTGATCACGTCCCATAAATGTCATCAAACGATGATATGCACGTGCTACATAATTATTCTCAAAAATTAACAATATATCTTCAGATGGTACTTGATGTCCGTTTATTCTTAAAGATATTTCAGAGACATCAAGTTTGTCAAATACCATTGGATTTTTTTCTAGATTGTTTACTCGCGCAACATGTTGAAGAGCAATAAAGATATGCCTTGGTGCAGAAACACTTTGCTGTGATGATATATGCCAGGTAAATAAACCCTTGATGGCACTTTGAACACTATCGGTAGTTGTTGTTAACCATGCTAATATCGATTTACCGCCTTGACCCATAAAAGAAAGTAACTTTTGTTCTTTAGCGAGTGATGGAGTCATTACCGGCATCCACAACGAAAGTTTAAATAATATTACTTTACCATCAGCAGCGCCATTTTCTCGCCAGATAGCACCATTATCATCACCTTTTCGCGTAAATATAATTGTATGTTTGGCTCCAAAAATAACCTTTCGGACATTTCTGCAAAATCCAAAGATGTGCGACAGTGGAATTGCACATGAAAATCTTTTACCATTACCTTTTAACATTAATTGACGTGTTCTAAATCCTAAATTGTAATTTGAGTTGCTGTAAACCACCGGCTCCACATCGGCGTCAGCGTTTTTGGCAAAGTTTCTTGGTCGTCTTTCAATATTAGGTCTCCCATCGGGATAGTCATCATTATCCTTGGCGAACATCATAGTCGGACCAGTTGATATAGTATAATCATTTGAATATCTTGCTAAACCCATAATCGTTGTAGCAACGTCAACATTATCTTGGATTGTCTCAATTTCTTTTCCATCGATCATATATACAGCACTTTTGAATAACGCCATGATGCCATTATTAACAAAGCCAACTCTGACATTAGCTCCGTATTCTGTATTAGCGACAACGTTTGTTACAAGTTCACCTTCGACTTCAATAAATGCTTCAGCGGGCAAGAAATATCTACTTGTATCCTGAACTCGTAATTCAATTCGTCCACGCTGATTTGGCTGTACTGCTTCATAAGAATAATACTGATAATCACTCACAGCCTCATCCTTGAGTACTGGTGCGTCCATGTCAAACGCTGGGTCGGATATACGTTTAAGCATTTTTATTATAATTTGTTATCGTCTAACACGAAGAGTACTTTCTGATATCAGACTTGTAATTATATTTTGTTCTACTTGTCCAGCAACTCTCTAGTTTTCGATTTGCGGCTTGATTTATTACTTTACTGACATTTGCAGGCATTACTTCAGTGCTTTGTAATTTTACTGGTGGTTGTGGTTGGACCGTTTTTGGTCTGCGTATTAATCGTGCTAGTCTGTCCTTGATTGCCAAGAACGCTTTACTGGCAACATTACCAATAGCACCAGGAGCTTTATCACGAACAACGTCAATAGCTTTCATTGATAATTGTTTTGCGATCGGTATTGCTTTGGGGGCTATTCTTCTGAATAAACCCTGAACAACATCACAGAGTCCATCTCCGTAAGTTGCTTTAAAGGTTGGTAATCGCGAATTTATCGCCCTAACCGCTACAGGTCCACAGTGAGCATTATGTATAATCATCTTATTTGTTATTCATTTATCTAATCGTGATAACAACTAGTCACTATGATAGTCATCAACGATTTCATCAATGAGTTCCCGATAAACATTAACGTCCATGATACCGCCTTGAAATAATCGTCGACAAATATCAGCTGCTTCATTGGTTATTTCTGGAGAATTATTTCCAGCTCGCGATCCTCCATTCAAAATTTCTAGTCGTTCTACGTCAGAAAGAACGTTGCTGGGCATGGAGTAACAAGACCACTTCCGGTTGTTTCTTTTTCCTCAATACGAGGTGGTCCAAATGGTGATTTTCCTGGCGATAATATATCTCCGAATAATGGCGCTCTTTTAACATCTTCAACTTGTTTCTCAAAATTTTCAAATTCATCCCTATATTTATCAGTGATTTTAGATATACCACGAGACTTTCGAAATACAAAAGGAACCCAATTTCTTTCTGAAACACTGGCGGTGTTTGGATCTAATAATTTATCACGATCTGGGTATCCTGTTGCAGCAACCGCTATAGTTTTTTCTCGAAGTAGTCTACGACCTTCTTTGGTAAATCGGGTTGGTGGTTTCGGTTTTGGTTTTGGTGTAACAAGATCCCTTACATCATCGATCTCCTCGTGGATTTTGTCAACACTATCATATACTTGTTGAATTTCTTCTTGTAATTGTGGTTGAGCTGCAGCTATTTGGCCTGGAAGTTCTCTTAAAATATTCTCTGTTTCCTTAGTTCGTCTTGCCGTTTTTACCGTGGATCTAACTGTGGCTGTTAATGGAAGCAATTGCTTATCAGTGGATTTAGTAACAGGTTTAAATAATTGCTCTGTACCTTCTGCAAATTCCACCTGAGACTCCTGACGTGCTTGTAATTTTTGTCTGACAGAATCACGGACGGGAAGATATTTCTTTATTGTCTCTAGTCGCTCTCGAGCTAATATAGTGGTATATCCTTCTCCGATGTTTGCCATTATTGATATAATAATGATTTAATTTATAGCAGCAGAGAGGCGCTGCCTCCAACTTGGCACCGACGCGATCTCTTCGATTTTTCGCGATCAGAAAAACTTATTAGCTATAGGCCGGGTAAGTCAATTAGAGTTTATTAAGTTCGTTGACAGGCTTGTCTCATACCAGGTACTGAGTCAATCGCGATTTTTTTTGTTCTTGTTTTTTTTTTGTTATTTTCGAGGAAGGCTTATTTTGTGAAACGGAGAGTGAACCAATTAGAGTCTGTTCACCCTCCTTGCTGTTTCATTTGTTCCGTTATTCTGGTAAATATATCTTTATTCAAAGCGTCCGTCCGTTATCTTTGTAAATATGAGTATGCAAAACATCTGTCAATCTATGCTTGTAAATATATGGGTATGTAAAACGTCTGTCAAAGCATTAGTAAAATCAAAATAATGATACTAATAGACGTATGAAAAATTTAATGGTCATATAAATACATACAATATGTAGGTCCAATAAACATGTGAGATCAAGAAAAAATATGAAACCTCTATTCACTATAACAGACAAATAAAACGACAGGTATATATATATATATATATATATATATAAGTGTGTGTGTGTGACTTGGAAAACAATGCGTTTATAATGTCCAAACGAGATAAGAGAAGGATGTTCCATTTAGCTGCCAATTTTTTTTGGGGAAGAATATAACATATTCTATCACAGAATACAAACAATATCATGTACATCTATTTTAACACGCTTTTGAAACTACAATTTACGCTGGTTACATTACAAGCACTCGGGTTCTTTATTGATAATGAGTTTAGTGTGTGTTAGATTTGGATTTCTAATGTATATATTTTTTTAAATTCAGTCATATCACCACGATGTTTGCAGCGTGGCAGTTTATAATGACGTCTAGCACTGTGGCATCATGCCGCAGACATGTAGCATGATGTCTCACCCAGTCACACTATACTGACACTAGTCCGACCAGTCCTAACACTAACATCTTACTGCTGAGCGCCAAGCGATGCAGCATTTTGTACCATTTTTTAAAGTCTTTAGTATGACTCGGCCGGAGTTCAAACCCGCGACCTCCTGCATCCGTTTCGGATGCACTAACCACTAGGACACCGGAGGGGTGATAATGAGTTGACATTATAATGACTGAACTTGATCAAGTTAAGTTTAAAGAGGTAAAAAGTATATTTTATAAGTTTACACAAGAGTTGTACACATACATGTCTAAATTATATCTCTCATACAATGTTTCGGTCATATCACCACGATGTTTGCTGCGTGGCAGTTTATAGTGATGGATAGCATAGCACTATATTATGTCTAAATTATATCTCTCATACACGATAATCAGATGTCTTTAGATTGTCATTGTCCTGATTATCACATGGTAATATTTAACCCTAAAGGTCCCAATTTACAAATGCAGTGTTCAAAATACAAACATACATGCATAATTACATTAAGGCATGTTTGTCTAACGGATACGTACATAGTAATTTTCATCATAAGTTAATCATTACCATCAACCTGTAAAAATACATGAAAATTCTTGTAAATTGCACACACGCGACTGAAATAAATAACACGTAGACTCATTGCAGCAATTGATTGATCACAAATAAAAACAAACTTGCCAACGCATGTTATATTAAATAAAGTCCAAAATAATTTGAGAGTGTTGCCTTGTACACACAAGTCAATGAAATATCCGTTAAGTTTACTGACAGTTCATCGTTGCTTGTCAACTTCAGCACACCTGCTAGAAAGCTGGTGTAGATGCCATCAGGTCCGCACTCACTTGTCTTACTCAACAAGAGCTGCTGAACACCCGCATTCGGACGACCTCTGTGCTGTCGATTCATCAGATGGGTAAGGGTGGTAGTAGATTCCGCCTGACATTTAAATGTTACTGCAGAATAGATAAAATAAAATCCGGCCCGTGGCACCTGTAATCTCGACTCTTGTGTCAAGGTTATACCTTGTGTAAAAGCCGTGCCATACCCAGCATCAGTTTGCCAGGTCAGCTTTTCTGGAATAATAATAATAATAATAATAATAATAATAATAATAAAAATAGAAGAAGTAGAAGAAGGCACGAGAGAGATGAAGCAAATAACAATAAAGAGGAAGAAAAAGAGTTGTACATGAGATATAAAGTAAATAATACTTATACAACATATATATATATATATATATATATATATATATATATATATATATATATATATATATATATATATATATATATATATATATATATATATGTGTGTGTGTGTGTTAGCATCAATAGATGAGAGAGTATCACACAGTTAATCTATTAATTGTGGCTAGTTACACTGCTACCTTGAACTACTGGATGTAAAATGTTGGATGCGATATGATATATTTGTTTCACTATAACACCATACTGGTAAAGTTTATGTATATACAGACAGTATAAAATCTATCTTCTCTCTTGGTAAAAATTTACCACCACTTCTCACCTGGCAATGACGTCACATTTGCATATACGTGAGCTGCAATGTTCCTGGAACGCCAGGTGCTTAGTGTTGTATTGGAGTCAGCGTAGTTTTCTAAATCAAGTCGCTCTTTTGTAGCTGAAATATGCGAATAATAATAATAATAATAATAATAATAATAAAGGCAAAAACTTTCAAATAGATATACGGTTTTAAGTATTCGAACATTATTTCCTAACTGTTTCCTTTCTGATGAAAGGAATATTAAAATAAAATAGACAATATATTAGCGGATAAGTACGTGTATCTATGCTACATATATTTAATTTTAAAAAATTCCTAATTCTGGTAAACGGAACAAATTTTTTAACAAAGTTCATTTAAACATTTTGTCCGGTCAAAAGAAAGAGATGATCAGTAAATATCTTCTGGACAATATTCATAGTTCTTGCACAACTTTGAATGACCATCAGTTACTCCACAAGAATTGTTTTATATCTACTGTCTTAATTTTCGAGACCCTCTCGCGTACATGTACACATTATATTAGATGTATTTCAGCATCTATGTGTGAAGCACATTCAAGAATTCTCACGTAGGACCAGGTCTACAAGTGCGTGCTTGGAATGCACAGAAGTGTCGTTGAAACTGATAAAAGAAGCCTAAATTTCCTTTGCAGATAACGCCATATGCCCTTTAATGCTTTAATGCGTTGTCGGAAAGAATATTTGTAATAAGAGTACATAACTTTCTTTGTAGAAATGACCGTTCGATACAAATGGGATATATATATATATATATATATATATATATATATATATATATATATATATATATATATATATATATATATATATATATATATAGACACACACACAAAATTCTTCACAAATGTAACTTGAAAGTCTTTATTTATATTTGCATGAATATAAAAAAAGACATTTCAGGCACATCCTTTCATCCTTTCGAATGATTTAAGAATAAAATATACATCATTGTATTAAACAAGCCATTTTGTGGCAATTACCAAGGTGAAACAAAGAGCTTAAAGTGGTTAACATTTTAGCCAGTGGTCACTCCATACTGTATGATACTTCATCACATTGCAATAATTCGTACACTGGTGCTATTGCTCGTGTGCATATTTCGCGTACAGAAACACAAAGAATGAGGGATCTATTTTAGTCGCATATTATCGATACTTTTGATATTCCACGTTGTGCATATCTTCATAATATATTTGGCAAAGAATTTTTTTCAGCACTTACTAGGTAGATAAGGAATTCCAATACACATGTGGAATGAATGACAGCACTTACTAGGAAGACAAGGAATTCCAATGCACATGTTGAATGAATGACAGCAATGACATACTTACTAGGAAGATAAGGAATTCCAATGCACATGTTGAATGAATGACAGCACTTACTAGGTAGATAAGGAATTCCAATACACATGTGGAATGAATGACGCCGAAGTCAACATAAATTTTATGATGTCATCTGCAATGTTTTCAGCAAGATGCTTACATTAATTTGGCAAATAATCAGATTTGAGTTTGTTTTTTTCTTCTGTTAAAATATGACTAATATACTAAAGTGTGCTAAATGAATTAACGAACTAAAATTATCCAACATAGTTAACTCACAGAGTTTATCGTGGTATAAACTGTCAGTTGCCGACCACACAGCAAATAACGCCCGAAGTTAACTCATAGAAAATATGACTTCACAGCATTGGTTATGTTCTTATAGGTGTTCATACTTTTGATGTAATAATATCTTCTAGTTGAAAACTGAGTTTTTGAGTTGGAGAATGCGTGAATGACTCATTTATCTGGAGATAACGTCATCAAGATAAAATAATATAACGCGTGTCAGCATTTGACACATGGAATGGAAAATATTATAGGCAAATTTTTGGCTTAATACCTTCTTAATTAATTGCGTTATTTGATCAATTGTAATGTTCTCGACAAGCTCACTTTCCCGGTAGGGGACGACCATATCGCCTTTCTCCCCACGATGGGAGAACGATTCTTAATCGGATGACGCTGGCATGGTATGGGGGATAATGTTACTCAAACCTATAGAAAACAGAATTCTATTTCTATTTGTGATTTATTTATGTAATTGTACGCCATGTCCTTGTCATTCTCGTGTCTGTACATTTTTCTATGTTGTTATTATTCTCCTGAAGAAGGAAATAAAGACGGATTCAGACTGACGTAACTCTGCAGACACTGTGGTGTACAGTACACTTTACAAATAAATGAATATCACTCCAGACAGTACTGCACATTATAACCACCCGTCTTACGATATTTCCACTTCTGTATTGCGTATAATGCACTTTACATTTGAACAATATTATCCAGACAGTACCCCAACTTTCAGTCACGTGTCAAGGTATAGTAAACGATCGAATGTGTTCGCTTAACCTCCCTGAAAAAATCTTCCTCTACCTGTTATCTACCAGCATTGCTAATCCCACACTATCCTGCATTTATGCCGGTATCTTAAGTTCAAGGTAATCAGTACGCACATATATAGATAAATACCATGACGTAACTCAAGAATGAACAAAACCTTGACGTGGTACCAATTGCCATTCGTCTATTCTAGACACTAGTATTCATTGATAATATCGATGATTACCTTAGTCTGCCTCTAGCCGCTGAAAGCAATTTCAGATAATGTACTAGGAAATTCGGGATAACTCTGTGGAATCCGGAACACTTTGTAAAGTACATAGCTTTTAAATGTATCTCTCGTGTGATTTCATGTCTGTAAAAATGAAACTAAGATGCGCAGTATTTAGGCAAGAAGTATTTGGACTGAAATTACCTTTGCTTGTATATCCCTCCTGTAACATCTGTAAAAAGGAACAACATATTCGGATAACTACAAATATTTACCCAGCCTTTGTAGCAAACTTTGGATTGGTTAAAATCGCATCATGTCACTCTGAAAACTAGTAGTTGCTAGTTCATAGCGCCAGATAGAAAGTATTTGTGCAGTCATGCTCCTTCTTGTATGATTTTAATATTTGTAAAGAATTTTCAAAATGCAGTTGTGTTACCTATTTCTTATGTTTCTTTATTGTTTATGCAACAATTTGTAATTATAGGAATTGAGCTTTTGTTACGGTCATCATGCAGTACGTATTCAACTTTCAAGTTCATCAGTTGCTGAATCATTATATATATATATATATATATATATATATATATATATATATATATATATATATATATATATATATATATATATATATATATATATATATATATGATTATTATTATTATTTTTATTCTGTTGTTTTTGTTCCCTTAATGTACCTTAAACTTACTAGCATTGTGAATAGTTAACGTTTTTGCTGCGCAACTTCCGTAAACAACTCTATCATTTAACGTAATAAGTTATGACATGAATATAGTCAGATTTATATTTGATAAAAAAGACAGTTCAAGCTTATATTACAACCTACATAAAACTGCGAGGAACTGTCGTGTTCGGGCAATTTGTGATCAATCCAAACATAAAACCGTATTAAGTTTAAAACCTCCGCGATGATCACATAGCGATGTTATCCTGAATAACGAACATTTCTTTCTATATTGACCTCCTCGCATTTTGTATGCTGAATTAAACGCTGAATTAATGACAATTATAGGCAATTATTATAATTAGTATGTAACATATAACTGAGATTTTATCTTCCTGGAAGAACGATATAACTAACATATATCTGAAATGAAACCAGCAGAGATCTATAAACTGTAACTCATCGTTAAACGAAAAATGGACTCAATGTTCGCACTCTGTGAAGAGTAGGCGCCCACACCTGGGAGGTCAAGGATTTAGCTCTGAAACGAAAAGTAATGGGTTCGACATCTTTATAAAAAAATATATGAATTTGTAAGTGTCTTACAGATCAAGGTCTAAAATAAAACAATAACAAACATGCATTAACATATCATAATTACAATAACAAACATACATTAACATATCATAATTCAGAAGATAAACAATCATTTACTCACGAGAGAGAGAGAGAGAGAGAGAGAGAGAGAGAGAGAGAGAGTGGAAACTTACGAGAAGGAAAAACTTCTGGAGACTACCGTTTTTTACACAGCAAAACTTAGAACCAGAGAGCAAAATGGAGTCAAACAATGTTTCTTCGGATTTGATCGTTGACCCCAAATAGTCGCAATGTATGCATAGTGAGTCTTCTAAAGACTCTTTTCGTAAGTTTAGTAATGAATAATTTTCTCCTTCGAGCCCTGCGTTCTTTCCCATTTTTGTGGCCAGAAGTACTACTGTTAATGTAAGGCCAATTTTCACCACAACTGAGGCTAGCAGGCAGATATGAATGCATTTCGCTTTTCTAACACATTCGTGGCCTCCATGTTTGTTTCTTAAATGAAAACCTTGTGAAATTAGTATGGGCTTTCCTGCGCTGTTTTCTCCAGCGACGTTTCGTTCGTCTTTAATCGCACGAGGCGTCGAGTGACAACAACATTGCCTTTTGGTTCCAATACCAGAGTTCAGGTAATGTTCCCTCGATCGGGATGCTATTGTCTCATCCACATAACAAGAACACGCATGTACTCGACCATCATGCTCTTCCATTTTGTTCTCAGTGAGTAGGACACTTTCCTCTTTTTGTGTTGGTTTATAATGATGATCTGGGACAGTGTTAATTTGTTTCGAGTCTTCAAGAGTTAGAGTCATCCTTTTATTTGAGAAAGGTTTGCTGCTCACTTACTGGAATTACAACTGTAAAATGGAATGGGGAAAATAAAAAAAATAATAATGTATATTTAATGGCACCACTAGAAGGAGCTAAATCGAGCTATCACTTTATTTTTTTTTCACAAACATAAAAATAAAACTGAACAGTTTTAGTTATATTCTAATTGTACCCAATGTATTTTATTTTGTTATAAATATGTATGTACAATTTTACTTTTCATCCAATGGAACGATACCACATTTAGTAAACTTCAAATTTCTGTTAAAAGGATATAATGTTCTTATAACGAGAATAAAGCATTTTTGTGCAGTATTAAAACTTTACTTTTGTTTACGCTGAAATTGATATTTAAATAAATGGGTTTTCTTACAGTGAATTTTAACTACAAATTTCAGACCATAAGTTTAGGCCAATTTCATGGCAAAGAAACGACATTGCTTTATCAATAAAAAATTAAAAGAATGGGATCATGAATACAATGAAACTATTCACCGCCAAAAACCTGTGTACTTTCCATGCATTTGTGGATCACACATGGAAAATTGGCCGTTAAATAATGCGTGTCTTATGATATTTCTTTCTTCCTTTACGTATCAAATTAGCCCGAACCGAGAAAAGTTGTTTCTTATCTTTTTACATCATCAATAACCTTGCAGAATAAAAACAAATACAAACAGAACAAACAGTTCGCTGTTACTTCCTGCAGAGGCAGCTTGTCAAAATAATATACGATCAGAGGATATCGAGCCTATCATAAAATCCATATAAATAAATCACGAGTTTTGAAATCGATACTCCTGAATATTTTTACTAGGGATTATCCAGTTCTTCGTCTCAGTTGTATCATCCATGAATAAAACCAATTCATTTGGAGCATGATGAAAACCTGTTTAGCTCGATCCATTTATGGCTTGTTGCATTTATAAACCATTCACGTCCTGCTGACGTGGCGAACCACGTAATCATCAGGAATTATTTTCTTTCGGTTTCAGTGAAGGACAGATAAAGGAAAGAACTGGTACCTTGATATATGAGGAATGCGTCACAATAGTTAGGTTAATTTAATACATTGGAGTTGAATTATTTGTTGAGCTTCTATTTTCATCGATATTGATTAAATAAATACGAAAACCACTTATAATTGAAATATGAAAGTTGGTTTAGAACAGGTGTCTCAATCACGTGCACAAGGGCCGAATGTGGCCCGCTAAGCCGTATCCTGTGGCCCGCGTAATGATTGGCCTCACAATATGTCATGGGAGATAACAAAGGTTGTGCGGCCCTTGGGCCATCGAAAATGCCCCCATACGGCCCTTGGGATGATTTGAGTTTGAGACCCCTGGTTTAGAAAGTAGAGCAATACGAATGCAGCATGGTTAACGTACTGAATACTGAACACGCAGCAATTTACTATAACTGGCTAGTGTATTGAAACGAATGGGGAACATAAATTGATCGAAAAGTTCAATCAATCAACAAGAGGCAATTCAAACATTAAAAAAAAAAATTCATTGCATCCAAGTCACTATTTTCCTTTAATTTATATTGCTAACGAGCATACGATTGTTTATATATTCCATCTCTCTTTCCCCAATCAGTTAATCAGTTAGTCTGTAAATTGCATCACCATTCGTAGTCCAGAGACATCGCCGCACGACACAAGTAAAAATCCAGTTCGTTAATTTTTTTTCATGGATGTTCGCCTGTACCTTGCTACGATGGTCCAGAAAGAAAGTGTGTGTGTGTGTGTGTGTGTGAGAGAGAGAGAGAGAGAGAGAGAGAGAGAGAGGAGTGGGGTAGTGGTGGTGAGAAATTTGCTATAAGATCATATTTTCGTTCCTATGTTTCTCAGTTGGTCTATTAGTCTGCCTGACCAACTAACATAGTTGTTGAGATAGAGTGGGAGAGCGTCCTTCTGACATTGTAATATTTAACAATAAACAGTTCTTATCACCTGATATTAGGTCCTCACAGTATGTATGTACAGTTTCACAGGCTATATATTGCAACATTGTATCATTGTTATTGTCAACACTGTATTTAATTCCCATGGAAAGCGTGCACATACTGCTGCGACGACCTAGGTTCTTGGGGGTTACTTGGTGCAAGTTCAGTTTCATCAGACCCAAATTCTTTTTCTCTCTCTCTCTCTCCACAGATTTTTCACGTATTTTATCCCTTACAAATGGGGGGGGGGGTGTCAAAGAAATTATGTATCATGTATAATCCAAGTAGAAAGCGGGGATTAGGATTATTACTATTTTTTATCGTTATTTTTATGTCGATAATGATTAATGATCTAGTGGGTATTGAACCGATATAGCCTGCTGTTGAGACAATATTTATATTCGCGTATTAGATAGATAGATAGATAGATAGATAGATCAAGTATTATTAAATTATATAAAATGTACAACCAAATTATAATTTCATCTTGGAATGCTTTTTTAATCATTAATGAGTATAAAATTAGTTCTTTTCTGGCCTTTTCTTTTTCTCTAGGTATGTAAATTTCCACAACGTTTGTAAGATTCATTCTGAATTTGCAGATAAAATGGTTTTAAATTCTACTATATTCGGCCATGGACAATAGTGTTGAATTAAATAGAGAATGTCCAAATTAGTTAATTTTCACCCCCACTAAATGTCCATATAATTTTTGTATGACTTGTTTTAGGATCTTTCCCGAGAGGGAACCTTATAACTCTGAGCCATAGTTATGCACACATAGATTTAGTTTCTTCGATAACAGGCCAACAATTGATCCGCAGTTTAAACTTATTGCATACGCATTGATATCGTGAACACGCTATAGTTTGCAAAGAAATGTAACATTTACTGATTACTCACCTAGTTATGTTCGGACACCGGTCGCGTTTGTTAAGCTAACTCCTGTCTTCGGTTCTATGTCTTAAATTATTTGTACATCGGATTACATCAAAAGTTGGAGTTTTCCTCAGTCATAAATATAAAAACCCACTTCCTGAAATCACGCTTCGTATAAGAGAAGTGTAATTACGGGAATTCCCGGTGAGTTACTATTTATGAGTCATGACTCCTTTATTAGCATTACCAGTAAAATGGAGTTCGGAACTATCTAATGCTAGTGATCGCAAGTTAACTAATGGTCATACACACACGCACACACGGACGAACACACATATCATCTTGAATCATTTAAGTAGCAATTCAGTCAACGTTCATCTTATAAGATCAAAAACAATTACGTTTTTAAACACTAAATGAATGTAAACATTTTCTATAAATACACTGTCTAAAAACAACTAATCATCACATATAATAATTGTATAGGTTTCATTGAAAACTTCTAACTTTCAGAACAATACATCTTTGTAATCAAGATCGGGCATTAGAATGAATAATTGATCTAAAAATTATTTCATAATCAATTCCACTGCACAAATGTCACTTTTCTGTCTGTTTTCCAAATAAAACTGACCGTATGACAGCTAAATCTCTTTCATGTATATGTGTATAAGATCTGCTTTAAGAGATAATTTTATAATCGTTCTTCCAAACGTTTCTTTACGCACATATGAATTTGTATGTTACGTCAATGTCAATCAAATGATTACAGTCAATGTCAATCAAGTGATACGGTCAATGTCAATCAAATGATACGGTCAAATCGAAAAATTATGATATTACCATTAACACTTCTTTTGTAGCATAACCGACGATAATATGTCAGATGAGACGCACATAATACTATTCTGAAAGTCGGCGTTTGGCTACACAGTTGTGCAAACATAGTGTAGAACAGAGTGTTTTTGTTAGTAAATTGATAGATGTACTCATTACATGTTCCTCGTGTCTTCGAAAGATGCGGGGTTTTTTTTGTTGACCGTATCAAACGGACTTCAACTGGGATGACAATCTGTGATTTGAAGTGTGGAAAAAACACAAGTAAGTAATTATTTTTCATTCTTGAGCATCAATGAGATTCTTAATAAACTCAGTAGTGTCATTAGGGGGCTTTGAACCAGGCTGACTGATATAGGTCAAAACCTTCGATACCCCATGGCTTTACCCTTAAATCACACGCAAGTGTATGATTTACACGAAACCGTGGTGAACCTTCACACTTGGACTCCCACAAGTGAAGTTATTGTACCAGGTCAATGCACTGCTGCAACTTCCAACCATTGTGATTATTGGTCGCACTGTACTGCATAACATATATTATGCTGAGTATACATAGCTAGCAGAATATATTTAACAACAATGTCTTTTTGTTTGTGATAATATAGTATTATTTATTATGGCTATACTATATAATATATTTTGCAGTGGTTTTGCGAGAATAGTATGGCAACAATATATTTCTTAGAGATTGTGCAAGAATATATTATATTAGAGAATTATCACGGGGTATATTATATAAATGGCAAAAAAGTTCACAGATTGAAACGTATAAGTATTTTGAATGAATTGATGAGTATATTCTATTCTGGGATTATACTACCAGAGCAACGGAATGCATGTAACGTTACATACAAGATAAATTCGATGTTTCGTTTAAATGCATCATACGGTTTGTTAAAGAGCCCAAAAGATGAATGCTTCTTGAAAAGTCAAGCGACATGTGGATTATCTTTGACACACAACGACGTGCTCTTGACCAGTCTTATGAAAGCAAACGTGAATAGTCATTACATGACATGGTTTACTGTTATGTATATATAATTTTGTATTTGTTAGTTCTTTTATCCATGATTATATGTTATGCATAGTATTATTTTGGACTTAACCTTGTCCAAAATCAAGTTCATGGGTGCCTGACCAGTAACTTTTATTTTCTAACCAAATAATATATAGTTAATATTTCTCTATGAGTGTGGGTTAAATATTATGATCATTATCAATGGAGATCAATATTTTTTTATTTGGGTCCGGGTCACGGACATTGGAATTCCCCCAAGAGGAGTCTGTCGTACTTGATGTTTCCCATGTTCTGTGTTATAATTTTACTAATAGATCTTTTTTTTGTTGACAAATTAGAATATTCTAGAAATTAATTTTTGACCCTAATTTTAGTTCTATACTTGTGTCTTAGCTTTTATATAATGTTTACTTGAAAAATTACTCATTCCTGAGATAACATCAGAAGCAGAATCATATGTATTGTTGTGTTTAGATTTTGGTTTGGATGGAATTATGTGTTCCAATTATTATTCTCTGGAATTGCATAGTGCTCACTAATATTCTTGGACAGAACCATTAATTTGGAGTTATAGTGATTTCAAACAACAACAGTTTTGGATTATATTATTGTGATACATCAAAAGACAATTAGCTAGCACATCGCCACACTACAAGCCACTGGCACATTAACATACTCGAGACTACAGATACGTCAACACATTCAGTATTGGAACTTATTTCGAATACCACTGGAATTCAATTGGAACTTGGTACATTATGACTTGTGATCAATATTTTAGGACTATTTGGGATTTAATTGGCATTACTGTAAGTTATTTTCAAATTTTCACTTTTTATTTTACTGAAATAAATTATTTTGTCGAATTTAGGAAACTTGTTGGTTTTCGCTCTTTTCTGGTCCTTAGCTTAATATCATAGATTCGTAACATCATTAAAACTGAAGTTATTGAGATTGACTAGACTTCTGGAATGGATAAGGAAGCATTGACTAGACTACTGGTATGGATAATGAAGCATTGACTAGACTACTGGTATGGATAAGGAAGCATTGACTAGACTGCTGGTATGGATAATGAAGCATTGACTAGACTGCTGGTATGGATAAGGAAGCATTGACTAGACTACTGGTATGGATAAGGAAGCATTGACTAGACTGCTAGTATGGATAAGGAAGCATTGACTAGACTGCTGGTATGGATGAGGAAGCATTGACTAGACTGCTGGTCTGGATGAGGAAGCATTGACTAGACTGCTGGTATGGATAAGGAAGCATTGACTGGACTGCTGGTATGGATAAGGAAGCATTGACTAGACTACTGGTATGGATAAGGAAGCATTGACTAGACTACTGGTATGGATAAGGAAGCATTGACTAGACTGCTGGTATGGATAAGGGCTGGTATGGATAAGGAAGCATTGACTAGACTACTGGTATGGATAAGGAAGCATTGACTAGACTGCTGGTCTGGATAAGGAAGCATTGACTAGACAACTGGTATGGATAAGGAAGCATTGACTAGACTGCTGGTCTGGATAAGGAAGCATTGACTAGACTGCTGGTATGGATAAGGAAGCATTGACTAGACTACTGGTATGGATAAGGAAGCATTGACTAGACTACTGGTATGGATAAGGAAGCATTGACTAGACTGCTGGTATGGATAAGGAAGCATTGACTAGACTGCTGGTATGGATAAGGAAGCAGTGACTAGACTGCTGGTATGGATAAGGAAGCATTGACTGGACTGCTGGTATGGATAAGGAAGCATTGACTAGACTACTGGTATGGATAAGGAAGCATTGACTAGACTGCTGGTATGGATAAGGAAGCATTGACTAGACTGCTGGTATGGATAAGGAAGCATTGACTAGTAAATGACTAGATCCGTTTTATCTTAGGTGCATGTACACTGCATTAAGAGAGCAATTAAATTGGCAAATAAAATGCATTTGTTGCACTCCCTTACAAGCACCCTCCCAATAAGGAAATAAAATGCATTTGTTGCACTCCCTTACAAGCACCCTCCCTATAAGGAAATAAAATGCATTTTTTGCACTCCCTTACAAGCCCTCTCCCTATAAGGAAACAAAATGCATTTGTTGCACTCCTTTACAAGCCCCCTCCCTATAAGGAAAAGAAATGAAACAAATTTGTATATGCCATCTCTGTTTTGCTCTATGACTCGTGATTATCATATTGGCAGGGTACACATTTAGTGCAGATTCAAAAATATACTTTATGCATATGCAACTGTGCATTGCACAGACCCAGATCTGTTATCAGGAAAATAAGGTTCACATTTTTTTTTGGAAATTACTGGTTGAACAAACAGTATGGACCCTGCCAGTCCACTAACAACAGTCATATAACTGTTTGGAATTGCACGTGGGTAAATACATAGGTAATTATGGCAAAGTCATATCAGCATAACTGTATTTGGGTATGGGTAAATACAGAAGTAATTACATCAATCATATCAGGCATAACTTTGTATTTGGGTGTTGGTAAATACATAGGTAATTCAAGCAAAGTCGTATTGGCATAACTGTTTGCATTTTTGGGTGTGGGTAAATACATAGGTAATTACAGCAGTCATATAAGGCATAACTGTTTTAATTTTTGGGTGTGGGTAAATACATAGGTAATTACAGCAGTCATATAAGGCATAACTGTTAATTTTTGGGTGTGGGTAAATACATAAATTAGGTAAATATGGCACAGTCATATCACGCGTAACTATTTGCATTTTTGGGTGTGGATAAATACATAGATAAATATAGCAGAGTCATATCAGGCGTAACTGTTTGCATTTTTGGGTGTGGGTAAATACATAGGTAATTACAGTAGCTATTTGTTACTGATGTGCCCTTTATTAAAGATCAACTGTGAATCACCTCAGGGATAACAGCCATGCATTCAAGGATTTCAGGATGTTAATGGTAATATTACTGTCATTAGTTTAGCTATAATGGCCATGTGTCAGCGAAGCCATAAAAATGGGTTTTTGCTACAGTTAAGCCAACATTAATGTCCTGAAATTCTTAGATACATGATTATTATCCCTGTTGTAACACAATGCTTCTAGTTTTTTGAAAAATAGCAAATATGACACAAGGACAGTCATGATGTCATTTTCTGTGAGATCACAGGAGTGACAATGTCATTCTCCACAGCACCACAAGAACAGTCATAATGTGACGTCACAAAAGTCTCAAACTTTCTAAAGAATTTCTTGCAGAATTTTAGTACAGCAAAGTTTGATGTTCAACCAGTCAGAATTCACAAAAAAAAGTTTGTACCACGGTATTTCTCGACATTCTGCAATATGTACCATGGTATACCGCAATTATATTAGGTACCAACAATCCAATATTCTTGGGCAGAAGCCTGATACTTTTTGTTTAATTCCATCTTTTAACAACTGGAAAAAATACCTTCCTCCGATTTATAACAAATTAGAACCATATTATATCCATGATTACGAAAAAGATCAATCATCTTGAGATAAAAGAAAATTAAATTTGTCAACTCACAAGAAAATCACAGCCTTTCTCCACCCGCCACCCCCAATCAAATGGCCAGTACCTTACTGCAGATGAAATAGTCTGAGTTTCCTCTGAACCCTGCTACCCCATTTTTGATATTTATACATTTATGTTGGGGGTGCTATGTGCATGTTAATTGTTGTATAAGTTGCAATCAAAATGCTGTAACTGCAGTGGGATTATTAAACTTGCACTATTGCTGATACTGGTAAAGACTTAGTACTGACATTAGACAGCCTATTGACAGAAATATGAAGTGTTGATACTGTGAAGCCAGCTGTTTACTAGCTACACTACTGAAGTAACAGGCTGGGAAATTTAGAGTGGGATACCAATCCTGAATGCTTATAATAACATACAGGTATAATCATGTATACTTATAATAACATACAGGTATAATCATGCATGCTTATAGTAACACACAAGTATAATCCTGCATGCTGATAATAACACACATGTATAATCCTGCATTCTTATAATAACACACATGTAATCCTGTACACACGTGTATAATCCTGCATGCTTATAATAACACACATGTATAATCCTGCATGCTTATAATACTCCAAAGGTATAATCCTGCATCATTATAACAACACAAAGGTATAATCCTGCATGCTTATAATAACACACATGTATAATCCTGCATGCTTATAATACTCCAAAGGTATAATCCTGCATCATTATAACAACACAAAGGTATAATCCTGCATGCTTATAATAACACACATGTATAATCCTGCATGCTTATAATAACACACATGTATAATCCTGCATACTGATAATAACACACATGTATAATCATGCATTCTTATAATAACACACATGTAATCCTGTACACACATGTATAATCCTGCATGCTTATAATAACACACAGGTATAATCCTGCATGCTTATAATAACACACATGTATAATCCTGCATGCTTATAATAACACACAGGTATAATCCTGCATGATTATTAACTCCAAAGGTATAATCCTCCATCATTATAACAACACAAAGGTATAATCCTGCATGCTTATAATAACAAATGTTTAATCCTGCATGTTAATAATAACACAAAGGTATAATCCTGCATGCCTATAATAACACACGTATAATCCTGCATGCTTATAATAATAAAGGTATAATCCTGCATGCTTATAATAATAAAGGTATATTCCTGCATGCTTATGATAAGTTAACCCATAGGTATAATCCTGCATGCTTATAATAACACACATGTTTAATCCTGCAAGATTATAAAAACACACTAGCATATTCATTCATGTATACATTAACATAAATTTAGTCATCTGAATTTCTAACCATATTTTATAATTACCTGAGGTTGAATTTTTATTTTATGTTGCTAGTCTAATTCTTCTTTAGAACTAATGCTTTATGCTATTATATATATATATATATATATATATATATATATATATATATATATATATATATATATAATAAATCAAATTTGTCAAGTGGTATTTTCGACTTACATCATCATTTCCTCAAAAGGTAGTCACCCATAGCAAATATTTCATCAAACATTCCCTATTTTGTATCATTGGTTTCCAATATATATTGATTCTCACATAATCCTGCCAAAAAGGACACAATTTTGTTCTGCAAATCAAGAGACTACATAACTCACATTTGTATGGTTCTCTTCAGTGAATTTTATCTATTCTATATTACCAATTTGAATTTGAAGTTAGTTTCAAATTTGACATTTTGTAGGCAGTTCAATATCTGCAGATCCACATAGAACTATCCTTTGTCTTCTGGATGTATCATTGAGTTTAGACTACAATTCCGTGGGCATATTTACTAAAGACTTCACATTTGTATTTTTGATCTCTATTTTAACTCCAACACTGTATAACTGTGAGCTCTATATTATCTCAGCAAACAGGATTTTCCAATTAAATTTAGACGCATGCCATCTAGCGGTTGTTTACAGAAGTACGGACTCAAATATCTTCTAGCACAATTTTAATTCCTCTAAAATGTCAATATTTTTTATAAGTTCACATTGAAAAAGAATGAACATCACTTTTTTGTAAAGTACTGCATGCAATTCGATTGTTCATCATATACAAAACTCTAGTCGAACTTGCTATACCTGCATTGGCTTTGATTACGAAATATATTCAGTGTATCGTCTGATGTTTGATGATTATAGGTCATATACTGATGGTGACATACATGTCCTTACAGACCACTCAGTGGCCTAGTGTTTAGAGCATCTGTCTCGGACATGGTAGGTCATGGGTATGAACCCTGACCGAGTCATACCAAAGACTTATAAAAATGCTACTAATAGCTGCCTCGCTAGGTGCTGAGCATTAAGAGGTTAGTGTTTGTACTGATCGGCCTGGTGGCAGGATAATGTGACTGGATGGGACATCGTGCTACATGTCTGCAGTATGATGCCTCAGTGCTAGACATTACTATAAACAGACACACTGCAGACATCGTAGCGATATGACTGAATAAAGCTACATTAAAAAACTAAATCATACACATGCGTCATAAGGTTAAGGTTGCAATTTCATTTCATGGTAGCCAATATGGACCACAACTGACAACATGCTGCTTATGATCGTACTTCTCGTACGTAAATAAGAAAACAACAATTCAACTTTCTTGAAATCAGTAATATTTCTATAATAACAATAATAATAATATTAATATTAATTTTTTATATATTTATTTTTCCTTGCCCACATTGCATTTAAAATTGATATAAGTTAAATAATAACTGTTTTTAATTTGTAATGTTGTTATTAATAGATTTCCACTTTAATTATATTTGTGTGTTCCATTTTATCATTGGATCCTTCGCTTATTGTTGAAATATTCTGCAGTACAAACATGGACATTCCTTCTCATGGATAAGTTGTAATTTATGTTTATTATAATACGTGCGTGCTATCATACTTAAGTTAGGCAAATTCCACGATAATAGAGTTGTTCCCCCATGTTACGTTAATCTGTGTCAGCTACCACATGCTGTTTTATTTACATTTACGCGCTTCGATTGACAAAGATTTTTTAAAAAATAAGAATAGAAAGAGGGAAAGTCATCGAAACTTTACAAGTTATAAGTAAGCAGCAATAGCAAAACAGTTTTAATATGTACCGATAAGAACATTAAGTAGTTACATTAAAGTACCACGATAATACAGCGTTCCGGGCTATTGTATATTTTCTAACGAAAGTCTCTTTCGTATTAGGTATATGACGATTAATTTAAATTCATATTCAATATACAATAAAAATATATCGATCGTTCATACATTTTAAAGAAAAGAACACTTCAATTAAAAAACAACAACAAAAAAGTGCAGTCCTCAACGGTTTCTCGAATTCATCGTACATCATTACACTTCCAGATGTCTGACATGTAAAAGTGAAGGAACCATTGAAGAACATTTATCACAAAATATCACACTATAATTACATATCTCGCATAAAAATGGCATTCATCATCCAAACTAAATAGTGACCTGATGTCCACACCTCAACAAACCTCGCTGACAAGCGTCTCTCTAATGCACTGCAGACGAATTCAATGTTTCTATTTATAGAATATTAATTTGAGGGAACAAGTTAACAACTTGAGGGAACGAAATAATAATTTGAGGGAACGAATTAATATTTTGAGGGAACGAAATGCTAACTTGAGGACACAAGTTATTAATTTGAGGGAACGAATAATAACTTGAGGGAACAAAATAATAACTTGTGCGAACGAATTCGCAATTTGAGGGAACGAAATGTTAATTTGAGGGAACGAATTATTATTTTGAGGGAACGAAATGCTAACTTGAGGGAACAAATTATTAATTTGAGGGAACGAATAATAACTTGAGGGAACAAAATAATAACTTGTGCGAACGAATTCGCAATTTGAGGGAACGAAAGGTTAATTTGAGGGAACGAATTATTATCTTGAGGGAACGAAATATTAACTTGAGGTGACGTAATATCAATTTGAGAAAACGAATTATTATTTTGAGGGAACAAAATGCTAACTTGAGGGAGCAAAATAATGATTTGTGCGAACGAATTAGGAATTTGAGGGAACGAAATGTTAATTTGAGGGAACGAATTATTATTTTGAGGGAACGAAATATTAATTTGAGGGAACGAAATAATATTTTTTATCTCGTGTCCTCTCTGGGTCTCCGTACCGTAACTAACGTTTTCTGTGTAGAACTTAACTGTATAGTTAATAACAGCTAGATGATATGGTGTATGTAAAGTTACTTACGTATTCTGTTTAGAATTTAACTGTGTACTTAATAACAGTTAGATGATATCGTGTATGTAAGGTTATTTACATATTCTGTTTAGAACTTAACTGTGTAGTTAATAACAGTTAGATGATAGGTTAAAGTCGATTTTGTTCATTGATAATTTTAATGTCTGCCATTTCCGATAGGTAGCAATGACGATTTCGGGACACAAAGGCACTATCAGTACATGTTTAGGCCTGGCACATGTATACTATTTTCCTTATTAACTCAGCACATCTGCTTAATCTCGCTGGTCTCTTGCACGTATCGCAACAAATTTGTGCCAAGGATATAAGTTGGAATGATTTACATTACCAGATATATGAACTTCCAGCACACCATATTGCCTCACAGGGGATATTTCGCAAACTATTTTGATTAAATACTTTAGATCCTAACCTTTTGTTTCGATAGGATATCCCGATTGATTGGACGTAATCAAGCCAAATGGATCCTATCGCAGAGGACTGTCAGGTGCACCATAATCCTTAGAATTGGTTGTCCTCGGGCATTTGAGAGAAAAGTAGTTGTTCAACGGTGTGGATGTGGGGCTGAGACTGAATTGAAGTAGTGCCGTCTTTCATTTTATGGCCGACGCCGACTATTTCAAACCATCATCGAAGAAGTAAGAATGCACGAGCGACGTGTTGACGTCTTATCTAGTCTAGGATCAGGCTTTGGTCAGAAACATTGCCAAGTATCACATAGAACGTATGGCATAAAAACATCACAATTGCTGATGGAATCCAATACAATATGACATGTTTCAGTATATTTGCCTAAGCGTCATTTCATTTGAATCGTCAACAATGAAGCCCTCTATTTAGTTATTTATCAACACTCTTTCTTGTTTACTACCACGTCTCCAATATAGAGGTCATCTTATTCGGCCGAAATTTGTGTACCCGATACTTTGAAAGTATATTTACCCTGTTACGACTCTACGGTCATAAACTGAGTAACAGAAAGAAACAAAACCAACAAGTTTTGTAAAACTTTAAAAGTACTTTACTTTTCTAAGTTATAAATGAAAATGAGAGAGGAACCTACATTATTATGAAATGAATTTAAAATAATCCTGACAGAGTTCTCTGAAAGCCCAAATGAATGAAAATTCCGTATAAATTTCAACATCGGAAATGTACTGCTCCCCCAGGAGTCGTGACGTTGTAAAGATGGCGTTGTCCAGAACTCCTTCTAATAATTTACGACAGTTCTAGAAAAATAGTATAGTCCAACTTATGAGCACTTTCTATTTCCACTGGACAGTCCAAACAGTGTTTGTCCTCTCGTATAATATCTAAGTACAACATAAAACACGTCTGCAGACTTGCAACAGGAACACAAGAAATGAGGATGACTAAAAAATCGGAATGAATCTGATCGTTCAGTTCGGTCGTTATATACACTTTTTATTGCGACTATATTTTACAATATACCACACGGTCTCATTTTGCCTCGCAATTGCCTGCTCGTTTGACCTAGTCCGACCAATGGGAAGTTACTGAATTCTTCAAGAATCTTATAAACTTCATCAGCCAATGAGAAATTAATTCAAAGATGCCATTAAGTCTTAATATTCAGATTATCAATTGTCAACACATATGTAAGCATCTATTTAGATATCCCATGTAATATTACGCTCTTAACAGACTCATGTCACGTAGGCACAATCTAACTAAAGATATTCTTTACAATTTATAGCCATGAATAAAAATTATAAAACTTAAATAAAATCATGTAACAAGAGTTACAAAAATATAGATATACATAAAAGCCGATAAGAATTATTTGTGATTTAACGTGACCCTGTTTGGAACCACAGGACAGTTGGGTACGAACAATACAAACAGCATTGCTTTCGACGAATATGTATAAGAGATAACTGTTTGTGGTGATTTTATTTCACACCAGATGAATGTCGTGGCGCAGGATATATAGACCCCAAATATCGGGAGAATTGCGTGTGGAAATTAAGTTTGCACTAGTCCTCAGGAACGAGATCATGTTTGCAGAATTCGAAAATACCCTTGGAATGAACATTCTAATAAAAGTGATCATCGACTTAACAAGATGGAAATAGACAATCAAGAACGGTAAGTTCAACAACCACAACAGCTGCAACAAAGTGAAAGTGCAATAGAAGGAACAAATGAAGGAGGAAGAAAGAAAAGTATCTGCACGATGTTCGAAACAGTAAAACATATTAGTAACTTGTTCTGCTCAATACATTGTCAAGAGAATGACACTACTATAGAGATGACGTTGTTACGGATGTCAAGTTGATCATCCAAGACAAGTTGAATACGACAGATACTTGACGATGACCTATCTGAAAAGTCCAAGACTTGTCTCAAAGAAGCTTAGACTCGCATCAATGAAGAGAAAATCTTGATGACGTGGCATGAAGAGTTACTACACCAACATAGACTCTCAACTATCACGTGGTATGTTAGCCTGACCAAAACCTGACTATCAAGCAGCTTTAGAAAAACTGGGCAATACTTGAGTCTTACTCACTTGAATCTCTTTCTCCAAAAATGGTTATGACAAAGTATAAAGAAAGTACTCTGTAATTAATTGTCCATAAATAATATCTAAATGTGTGTGTGTGTGTGTGTGTGTGTGTGTGTTACTTGGATTTTTAACGAAGCTTTAACAATTTTCCAGTCATATCGGTACGGCGTATGCGGTGTGGCAGTTTATAGTGATGTCTAGCACTGGAGCATCATGCCACAGACATGTAGCATGATGTCCCACCCAGTCACATTATCCTGACACCGGGCCGACCAGTCCTGACACTAACCTTCTAATGCTAAGCGCCAAGCGACATAACTGTTAGTACCATTTTTATAAGTCTTTGGTATGACTCGGCCGGGCTAAATGAGTATCTAAAATTCATCAAATTTGTACCGGTCGAAGACAGTGGACATATCAATTGCACGGAAAAGCGTATGTTGATAAGTGAATAGTTTCAAAAGACAGTTATTAACTCACGGATTGCTTTGTCATTCCTGTGGTCGTGAACATAACTCTCAACCAACATCACCATTAAATAACGTATACAAACTTAGTACTTTTTGATAATAACAATCCGCGCCAATGTGATGATACCAGCAAATCCCTGCAGATTTGTTTTTCTTTAGGTGGGGAGCAAACGTCACGTCACGGACAAACCAATGTTGAGACAGATATTTTTCTAGTTGTCAGGATATGATATTGGCTTGCGAACTTTCTTGAGATTGCATTGCATTACTGCAACAGAAGGTCTGCGAGGACCGTAAATCGCAACGATGTTGCGATGTCTCATAAACTTTTTCTTTCGACTTTATCATTTTCTTTTACACGAATCTTACTGCGATTTTTAAAATTATTTAAGCAATATTCCGTTCATTTTTTAGCAAGACACGTAAATATCACACGCATTAATTTACATTCTCAATTTCTCTCTCTCTCTCTCTCTCTCTCTCTCTCTCTCTCTCTCTCTCTCACACACACACACACACACACGTGCTCACTAACACAAGACCTAAGCGTTTGAATAATTCAAAACCGGGTTGAGTCAGGTGGATTTACTTTATTTTGTCTTCCTTGTTCAAAATGGTGCTATACCTTTCAACGCGTATCGATTTCATAAGTGGCGCTTCCTGGTTCATGGAGCAACGTTATCTCAAACTATATCTTATCATTGAACACTACAAGGACTCTAAGGCTGAAGTAGTTTTATAAAGCCCAGGTTGATATACATGCCGTACGACAAAGAATGTGACAGTTCAAAAGTTTATAAAAGCTTCACTTCAGAACCGAAATAGTTAATCTATAAATATAGTATATTAAGGATCCACTTTTATGTATGTATGTATGTATGTATGTATGTATGTATGATGAAGTTCATTTCTTCGGACAATGATATGACTTAGTTGTATTTTAAATAGCTCACTTTTGTTGCCTCATAACGTCTGTCTATAACTGAATATTGTACTCCAATTGTGTATAAGAATTAAAAATAACTACAAGGACGAACGGATATCAGATTATGAAACAACAGACATAAATTTGTAAGGTGCCATCGTGCTCAGGCGAAACATAGTAAATACCCACTTCAAAATCATTTGTTAAAAATGTCTGTGGGGAAGACAATATGAGATGACATAGGGTTATGTTATGTATTTTCCTCAAATTAGTTTCTAGTATGAACAAAACTTTAAATCCAACGTCTTGGTAGAAAATTAAGGTTGTCATTCAAACCATTAAGTCATTATGTAGAACATTCAAACTAAAATGGAACACTGGCACGAATGCCAGACCGTTTGTTGCTTACATTAACCTTTTTCTTCGCAGTAACAAAGGTTGGAATGATTTTAACATATTACTATTGAACTCGAATCGGACAGGTAATAAAGCTTCATGATAATTTTGGAGCAGTGTAAACCATGACTTCTTTCCAAACATAGTTGACTTATATATTATGCTCCATATATGCCAACTTACTGATATCATATAAATTATAAAAGAGAGCAACATATGTGACAGAAATTGCAACATAACCTACGTATGTGACTTAAATTGTAATATAGATACATGATTACCTTTGACAGAAATGACAATCTAAGGACCTCTCTCGTCCGTATTTATTTATTTAGCTATTTATTATTTTCACATCTTTGAAAAATATGTCATATTTAGGAACTAGGCTGCTGTTTGGTCTGTTTAATAATTGTAATGGAGAAGACTTTAATGTTGTGATAAAGTAAGGTCCGATCCCATTAACAATTTCTAAAAGAACCAATTAAACCTTTTTACTAAAACGAAACAAATGTGGACTTGTATTGTCTTTATAATGACACACAGTGAAAATAGCAAGTAAATTGGTTCAAGAGTCAACGCCAGCCATGAAAAAATTAAAAGAGCTTAATCTCGATTTTATTGCAACAACAAAGACACTTAAACCACTGAATCAAAAAGGTGAAGACAGATCAATGCATTTCATTCCGAATTTAATTAAATTACTGTGATGAAATCTTTAATATCCGATGATAAACAAAATAGATGATGGAATTGTTTAATTCTTATATTTCATATATTTCTCATGAACGTCAATTTACCGTTGTAAATATATAAGCAAGTAAATCGTTTGTCAATTTATCCTTGTAAATATTTGAGCATGTCAAACATCCTTCACGCCGTAGCAAAATCAAAAGAAAAAACAAAAGTAATTACAACGACAGACGGCTGAAAGATTTGATGCTAATCGAAATGCATACATAATGTAAGCTCAATAGATATGTGACATCAAGCAAAAATACGAAACCACTATTGAACATAATAAATGAATGAAACGATAAGAATTTATATTCTTGAGAAAGAAATTTTGAATATGTCCAAAAAGGAGCCATAACAAGGTTGCTTAATTTAGCTGCCAATTGTAATTTGCAGAATACAGAATGTTCTTAACAGAATACAAACAATATTATATACATGTATTTTTTTAAATTTATAAACTGAAATCTATGCTACTTTCATGTTTTATTTCTATAATTTTCATTTCTAAAAACGTCTTGTTATAGTACCCTTGCAGAGTTAATATATCTAAGAAAAAATTACGATTAATGCTTCCTTGCTTGTAGCACAACCAAAATCATATGCATGGTTTCAAATTTAATTATAGTGGGGGTTATTAAATATTTACTCCGGATGACTTACTACCTGTTTCCAAATAAGTGTTACGAATGAAAGCATTTGTTTTAGAAATCACCATTGAGTTTTTGCAGGAAAACCATTTTTCTTGTGTTGCTTAATTGCAAAAACAGTCTGGCTTTGTGTTCCGAATGTCTTAACATTTCATCCATTTCTATTTTAACGGACCTTTATTCTCTGCCTTTTTATGTCTTCCATCAAAGTATTGAAATCAATTTAGTGTCTAACTGTGCGACATTAGAAATATGGCTACATCCTAAAACTGTCGCGACTACAAAAATGGAATATGTGCATGACAACATGTTAATAAATTACCATAATATTTTACCCCAACAAAGGAATTTGTGCATTGATTGGGTCTATTGCATGCTTTGATCAATTGTCAGTCTTCCTGTAGCAGCCAAAATAAAATTCAACTACTGTTCTAAGAGATTTTTGAAATACAAAAGACACTAAGTGTGTAGAACTCTTTCTAATCTATATAAATTGTAAAATTATCTCTTTCTTAATTTCGTCTCTGTAAAATTGAAACGTTATATTCAGGCAATACGTATTTGGACTGAAATTACCTTTGCTCGTGTATCAGTCATATAAAATTTGTAAAATGGATCCATATAACTACAAATATTTGCTTAGGATCTGACTTTGAATCTTTTCAAACGGTAATGCGAAGATAGGTCTGTACTACAACAGATTGGTGACCAAAGAAAGTTTTACTTTTGTTGGCATTAACGTGGCATTAATCAGAGTTTATAAAGGTGTTGTTGTCTGCAAAATGTACGATAATCTATATGGCAAATCAACCCTCTATTTGATCAGGTGTTCGACGGTATACATATTGTTTGTTTATGCATTCTTGATTTGGATTTTGTCCAGTAATAACCAACATTGCAAAAGTTTACAATAGATGCTATTTACAATTATCCTATTCTGAGCATGTAGTGCGCTAATTGGTCAGGTGTTGATTTCTTTTCTTTCCTTTCCTTGCCATAACAAATTTGTTATATTTTTAAAAGTAAAATGTATAATAATAAATACCTACAAATATGCTAATAATAGATCGCAATTTCCTAGAGTCTAGCTGCTGGACCCTACGTGCTACGAATTACACGTAGATGATGGAGTATAAAACAATGTTGTTTTCTCGAAACTTGTCAATCAAGAAACCCAAATTCTAACCTCACATTAGATATATGATACCTGAAGAGATTTGGCGTGTCGTTGAAATTCGTCTTACAAGAGGAACAATCTCAGTTAAGAATATCTGAGATTCTAACTTTATTTTAATTTTAGTAATATCATTTTAATCAGATTGAGTTTTACCAATAGTAGTTTAAAAAGTAATAATTAATTATATTTATCTATCAGGCATTGTTTATCATACTATTAGGTTTAATTTTCTTTGCCATGTGGAACAATCAGCACAGAAATTCTACAAAAGAGACCTTCGAACACAGACATGGATGGGATTCAACAATTTGTACATTTCAAAACGTAGCAAACGAAGACTCGACATATTCCGCTTTTATCTAGTTGTTCTAGATTCTGTGAAAATTTAAATTATTAAATAAAGTTCAAAATTAGCTTCTTCATACATTTTAATTAATGATTTGATATAAAATGAATCCAATAATAATGGAAAATTATCAAGACAAGAGAAATATATTTACAGGTAAGTAAGTCAAACGAATTCCAATTATATCTCACAACAAACACTTGGCATCAAATGCATTGACGTAAAGGAGAGCTTAGCTTCAAATTTGACATCTAATTCGCTTGTAATGCTTTTTATTTGTTTGTTAACCTCCCCCGTTGTAGATTTGAATAAATACCTACATCATTTTAATGTAAATTTTATCTATAATTTGTATAAAATTACCAACCATTCAATTTTCTGATTGGGTGAGCCTGGAATGTTTTGGGGGGAGGTTGTTTTGTTTTTATTGTTTGTTCGAACCGAGAATTAAATGGTCAGACCCTAAGAAATTAAAACTATATCTGACTTCCTATAGTGTTATGTATCGATAGCATTATGAGACAATGTTTCAGTAAAAAATTCAATATTCACAGATTTAAATAAAAATAAAACATACTTGATTTTACTATACCGTGTTGTGTTATATTCATACTAAATCCTCTTTTTACTCTTGTCTAGCTTAAATAATATAATCTACTTTTAAGTTCAGGTCTATTTGCCATACTATATAGATGAATACTGGAGGAAAAATTAAGAACTTGCATTTGAGACGTTACGTAGAAATGAATTAGGAAGCAACCATGAAATTTTCTGTAGAATCCTGGTAATATTTTTCAAAATAATTTACGGCAACCTTAGAGCTTGAAATAGTTATTTTTTCTCTGAATTTTAGAAAAAAAGAATTAATTATATCCATTATGTAAGTTTAAGGAAACTAATTATACTGAGGTACAAAATATAATATCATGATTCTAAAACTATCACAGCCACTCCCCATTTAGAAACTTACCATGGCTAGTCCCAAAGGTGCTAAATTTCTATGCGATTGATTTGTAAGATTTCGGCTGTTTTCTTTTGCTTCGTCTTATTTTGTCATACAGATCAGAGCAGTTGCCTACACCAGTGTTGTAACTGTTTTAGTACAGTAGTAGACATCGTTAAAAATTCCAGCAGAGCATTTCTCTGCCACTAGAATGCAAATTTTCACCGTCAAATTTCTTCTCCTCAATTTATTAGTAAGCAACGTAGTTCTTTCAAAAGATAATCTACTTCGTTTTCAGGCTTCCTTGTAGCTATAGTGTACGAAATAGATCAGATGCAAAAAGTGAACATGTAAGCGCTTCAGGTTTGGTGTAGTTATATATATGGCCGCCAGTATATTTGGTGGAGGAAGAACCCAAGAATACCATTGGAAGAACCACCGACCCACGGGGAGCTACTGGCAAGCTTCCTCACACACTCGCTTTGGTTGAGCCGAGACACGAACTCATGTGGAGAGGTGAACTGAGTGAGTTCTCTGTAAAGGCGAACACAATAGACCACTTTAAGTATATCAAATGTTGACTAATCGTCTACAAACAACGAAATAGTAAAATCTTCGGTCAATTGATATTCGGATCATTATACTTTCTAACTACAACTAGAGTGTTTGTAAAACACATATCCACTAGTTCCCTATCATTTTCAACTCCCTAATTCTATGTAGCTGGAATAACTGGCAAATTTTTTGACGTACGGAAAAGAAGCTAAGAACACACATCTGGATGCTTCAATGATGTGGAAACCTATCACGCTGACAAGTTCAACGACAAAGCGTTGATTGCAGATGATGATGTAGATCACAACGTTGGATTAAACTAAAGTCAAAAGCAAATTAAACAAGGAAATAGTTCAGAAATGATGGGTTATTTGCATTTGGACATGTGATTACAAGAGAAGTATTTTTGAATGGTATGGGTGTGTGTATGAGACTGAATCGAAGTAGTTCGTTGTCCCATTTCAAGGCTAATGCTAATGAGTACAAACCAAACATCAAAGAAGCCAGACTTTACGCGCGACGTGTGACTTACCTAAAATGGGAAATTACATCAGTGAAACCCTGAACTGAATGACAGCCAAGTATCCTCTCCGACGAGTGGAAGTACAAAGCTTCACCATGGCCTCTGGACTCAGATCCAAGATCGAAGATCATGTTTTTATGAGGTCAACTACCAAAACGCTTGCGCATCGTACATCTCTCAACTCCCTTCGAGTCCCAGCATTTTAACGTGTCCATGATAGAAGTCATCCATGATTGCCAGACTTTGTATGCTAGTCCTTCTGAACCTAACTTTGCCAAGAAATATTATTTAAGATCTTACTTGACTCTGTTTGAAACCACGGCATTTGGTAAGACTATTATGCAGGATGATACGCTTTGTGGAGATTTGATTTCCCTAAAGATCAAGGCAGCAACGAAGGACATTTCCGCCATATAAATTCCAGCCAATATCGCGCTGAACTTCTGTTTGCACTAACTTTTGCGAGCACAGTAAACGTCATCTTGTATGCAGAATTAGACAAGGCTTTGGAAGTAAACAGTCTGAGAGAAGTGATCCCTGACTATTAGAAAAAAGATGGAACAGAAGCGATGGTGATAGATAATGTGGATGTTTTCTATCAAGAACAACAATAGTCACAGACCAAAAGTAAACAAGAAACAAATACAGTCATGATATCAAGATGACCAGAACAAGAACAACACTTAGTCTCCTGTATTGCTAGTAATTTGGCTAAGAGAAGCACATAACGTACCTGAGAATATTGTCATTTTTACCAAATTAATCATCCTAGTCCGAAACAACACGACAAAATGTTTAATGATGAGTCAAAAAGAATAATTGGAAGAATATCTGGAAGATGCAGGAGGGAACATTTTGAACGAGGGGTATATAGACGTATTCCTTACCTCCTTACCTCCATTGACTTCTTTGGAAACTAAACGCAGAGAAGCCCTCTTGCAACAGCATACGGAGATATCCCTTTCATCAACTTACTTGACTGATATTTTAAAGGAAAATTTCAATTGCTAAGTTATGACTTACATTTACATGTGAATAAAATGATTACCTAAAACTTCATTACTTTCTGATTCACAGTTCTTACACAGCTTATTGGAATCTAATGGTGTGTGCTAAAGATTGAAAACCTAAAGTCTTTCAAGCCTATGTCATCAACACGAACAACAATCACCTAGGAACCCACTGGTCAGTCGTCTACTTTCCCAACGACCCTATGTGAAACATCTTGATTCTTATATATCACTTTCTCTAGAAGACGATATCATCGAAGCTATGAGAAGAACTGCTGTTCACACTCAATTCAAGAATGTGAGAGTACAAAGATCAGATTCAACTGTGTATGGACAATATTGTGAGTATTTTCTCATAAATGCGGTATTTGATTTCTTTTTTTTTTTTTTTTTTTTTTTGTATTTTTTTTTTTTTTATTAACCCCGTAATAGGTTGACCAATGGGTCGGGGAACCATCCCAGGGTCACCTTACAATCAAACATTTCTGGTTATCAGATAATCTAGGGATAATAAATATAATCTACAGAGAAAGTAAAAAAGAAAAACACACACACACACACGCATATACACATGCATATGGCACACAATCTAGGTGACATGGCTTTTGTGATATTACAGTATTTTGTTCCTGTTTACCCTCAAGTCAGAGACAAGTTAAATGTTCATTGTTGAGGTCCATTTTTGAAGAAATTGGTCCTCTTTTTTATTTACCTTAGCAGTGTATTTTTCAATGTTCTTATGCATTGCAACTATTTGCTTAAAAGCAAAAATAGAAGGATTTTTCATATTGAATCTGCAAGTATAAATATAATATTTTGCCAAAATAAGCAGAAAATTACCCAAACTGTCCAGTTGTTCACTTCCTAAAAATGTTTCTTGTTTGGACAGATGTACAATATTTGGGCAAAAAGGTGCAAAAACTTCAATAAAACGTTACCAAAACTGTGAAGTAATACTGCAGTCATAAAAGAGATGCTCAATACTTTCAGTTTCACTCTTACAGAAAGTACATTTGTTGTCATCAAATATGTTAATTCTTTTAAGAAAATCATTAGTAGCGATTATTCTATGGATTAATTTAAAATTAAAAGAGATCAACTTGGTATCCTTGGTACAGCATTTTGCCCGGCTATATATATCAGACCACTCCTCACTACTTATATTTTTATTAAATACTTGCATCAAAGTTTCTTGCTTCGCAGTGTGTTGCCTTTTAGCTTCCTGTAAAAGATCTTTGTAAACAAACTTGAGTGAATCTTGTTTTCGCAAGTTCGTTATTTTATCCTCCTGCTTATCAAAATTATTATGTACTAGGTGTTTTTTATGGCATCTTTCCATGCTTTAGGAATTCTGGATATTAAGGAGAAGTATTTCAAGAAATCATCGCTTCCAGTTTTTTGTTTTATTATCTCAAAAGGTATTAAATTACCGTGAACATCTACTAGATCGTTCAGAATTTCAAAACCAGCTTCTGTCCAGGATTTGTATTGATAGATCATTTTAGGGGGGACAAAATTTAAAATACTCATGGATAGATACTCGTTAGGACTTTGCGGTTCTTCTTTCCATTTAGATACTGCCAAAATTACATCTCTCCAAAAACTGTTTTCAATGAACTTACAAAATTCTTCTAATTTCCTTCTCCCTAAATTCCAAATATCCTTTTTATTCCTGAGTATAGTTGTACTGACTAAGTTCTGCCACGTTCCATTTTCCTTTTCCAGCAATCTTTAAACCCCTCTTATCTTAATATACCTAATGAATGAAAATATGTGTATCATATTTAGTCCTCCCTCGTTTTCTGGGGAAACTAGTATATCACGTTTTATTCTCTCTACTTTTCCACCCCATACAAATTTAAATAACATGCGATTCGGTACTTGATTTCACTTAGAACATTAAGTTACATGTTTTGACCGTATACATTATAGAAACCATGTTAAAATAAAACGATGGTTTTGTGAACATTATATGCACCTATTTATTTAGCACATAAACGTAGTTTGCCTCGATGGTAAGATATCTATACAAAATGTAAGATATCTGTACTATATCACTGGAAGCCTAGTCTGGCTCCACAACGTTGCTAACAATCTAAATAAGTTCATGCTTAATGTTCGGTATTTGTAAATGAAGACAAACGGACTAGCCCTTAATCTCCCTCTTCATTTGTTTTGTCAATGTTTCAATGAACGGAGCTGATTAAAAATGTTGATTTACGAAAAAGAAAGTGCTTTCTCGTTTTTTAGAAACAAAGAACTGTTAGATGCTCTTTTACATTCTCTCTGCCGATCTTTGCTTCGTTATTTCTAAGAAAGATGCTTGCCTTCACGTCCGCGCCTTGGTTGAGTCTTTGTTGGATAGTAAGCGTATGGTGTTTGTCACTCAAATCTGTGTGAAATTTTTATACATGTTTTCCACAATATATAAAAAGAATTGTTACACTTTTGTTTAACATTTTGTTAAATGTTCTGAGCATTTTTTATTTGACCTGACATCTTTCAGTTTTTGCTAAATTCTTCAAATTTGATAACATTTTATTTGCAAACAAAAATAGATCTGTCCAATTTTTAAAAAATTGCAATTTATACATTTTGGGTTGATTTATTTTTATTCTCCATTAAATTCCGTATTAGTTTAGAAATATTAGTATTACTTTAAATCTCAGGCATAATTTGTTTGTCCTTATGAGTTTCGGAATTTTAAAACTATTTTAAGCCAAATTTTGTATATTTGTCCAGTCGCCGCGAAAGTCCGGCACATTTTCAGGAATTAAATAATACTTTCAGTATAGACCAATTTTTATTTACATTTTGTCCTGATTTGTTTTCACTCTCCACTAAAAATCCGGTACAGTATAGAAATTGTTTTACTAGTTTTAATCTATGCCAAGTTATTTTACAAGTTTTCCTACTTTTAGGTGCGCTAAAGTCAGGTACAGTTTAGGAACTGTAGTACTACTTTTAGTCTCGAACCATTTTTTTAAACATTTTTCCTGATTCAGTTTCTTCAGTCTTAGCTAAAGTCAGGTGCAGTTTAAGAATTTTAGAATTACAATTCGTCTAGACTAAATCTTTTTTCTCGTAATTATTTAATTCTCTTTTAAAGTCATCGACAGTTTCGGAATTTAGCACTACTTTTAATCAAGTCCAGTCCAGTATTATTGTGAGTTGGTTCCCTAGGTTGTAGATGTTTATAACATCAGTACAATAAATATAAATTTACTGACAGATTGAACATGATATGAGGTTTAAGTAATGCTCTATATCGGAAATTTGCATAGAGACACCAGTCAGCAGGTTACTACGCACGGTGTATTAATGGTATAATGTTTGGTTTACGATAGCAGATGTTTGGGTGTTCGTCTCTACAAACGGCATGTTGGATAGTATGTGTGGGGTATTGGTCACTATAAACGGCGTGTTGATAGTATAATGTGGTGTGTTGGTTAGTAGATGCCTGGGAGTTCGGTCACTACCCATGATGTGGTGGATGCTATATCAAAAGAGTGTTTTGGAGAGTAATCAACAAATCCTTTGTTGCATAGTACTCAAGAAAATAGGTGTTGGATAGTATATAAAAAGTTTAACATGACGTTTCCCGTAGACCCCTATACATATTTCAGAATGGAAATGGACTTTAAAGTAATGTTAAATTCCAGTTAACTCCTCAAGTGTTGCTCCCACGTTAAATTTCTCGTAGGCCCCTCAGGTATCATATCAATGTCAACCTACATCGTAATGTTACATCCCATTGAGCTCTCAAGTACTTAACTCAACGGCATCTAAAAGTCTTACCTTGTGACCCCATTACAGGTCATGCAATTCTAACACTGTAACAATGTGTACGAACATGTTAATTTCTCGAAGACCCCTCAAGAGAAGCTCTCAGTCAAGTTCCATGAGATACGCGGTAATGTTAAATCTCCGTAAAGGTCTATAGTGTCATTCTGCGCAATGATAACTTCCCGTAGAGTTCCATCGCTTTTATTATAAGTATGGCTAATGTGTCCGTTTCAACGTATTTTTTTCACCTATGGCATGGCACGACGCTCCGCTTAGACAAACTCTCACGTAAAATATATTCTATTCTCGAATAAACCACATTGAAGAAAATACAAAGAAACATATAACAGTTACCTTAAATGAGTGCAATGATCGTCACCTCTTCATGGAATAACTACACTAATTCAACCTTTCAGCTATCAAAGAATCAAATCGTACATCTTTGTTCTCTAATTTTTCATGAAGTTTGCTAATTAATAAAGAATGTTCGTTTATATTCAGTAGACAGCAGCTTTATAATCTAATCATCTATTGTTTGTTTTGTTTTGTTTTGATTGGTGGTTGCATCACTTTCAAAACATTATTGTGGATATCATGCTGAGGAAATGGAAGCATAGGGAGCTGTCGAAGGACACAATGTGGCAGCCGATCTGTTCTTTGAGTTTAGTTTCTTGCTTTTGTGTAGAGTAACAAAGAAGGCAGGTGTGATTCGGCTGCATTATTAGGCTTATTAAAACTAAACTTTCCAGTCATTTCATGCTAATGCAACTATTTCTAGAAAATGCGACATAAACCTATTTGTATATCTGGTGTCCATGTTAGTGCCTTACGTACACAAGATATCCTATAAATCTGAACTTATAATTTTTTCACTGGATGCCATTTTCGGGAGAGATGGAACAAACATGCAATGGTGAGCGATTACGTTTTACGGATGAAGGCCACAACATGTTTAGAAGTAAAATCCGGGAATGGGGTCAAGTGCCACACCTCTTGCCCCTATGCTCAGGCGCCCATACTGGATGCCATCAAAAATACGGAAACGGTTATGAAGTATATACAGAATTTAATTAGTGTAGTAATAATACTTTGCAAATGAGTGAATAACTGTTGACAGATTATCAGCCAGTGGACAGGACGATTTCAAATGCAAACAAAGAGAGGCCACACATTGATAAATTCCTTCATTGTCAGCTTTTGGACTTACATTTCATCTCTCTCTCTCTCTCTCTCTCTCTCTCTCTCTCTCTCTCTCTCTCCTGATAACCATGGGAAGGGAAGGTAACTCATGCAGAGTTGGATCGATTCTCGTAGCAAAGTTCGGTGTGAAATTCATACAGTAAGAGGCTAAATGTAGTAATTATATTGGTTTAAGAGGAAACACTTTTGAAACATCACGGACTAACTTTTCAAACATCAGCTGTCTTTTTCCTATGTTAAAATATACGTGTGATAGTTTAACTAGTGAACACTTGCTAGCTCAGATTAAGATGAGCGACTGGAAAATCCAGCTTTAGGCAAAATCCGGACGTTTTTTTTTCAGCGAGAGAGAATATATATATATATATATATATATATATATATATATATATATATATATATATATATATATATATATATATATATATATATATATATATATATATATATTGCAAAAAACAATTTAAAAAGGAAAACATCGATTGTAACACGATGTGTTATATTACAATATAACAATTTGAGTTTAAGAGCGAACACACAGAGGCAAGGCTTTGAATTTTACTATCTTCATAAAACATTTTGTATTTCTACAATATTCATAAAGCGTGTACGCCCCTCCAACATAAGCTTGTGTGTCTGTCTTGTTTGCAGATCTTTCCTATATATGTAGTGTATCGTCAAGAGCTGACCACGTGTTTTGTATGTTTATCTTGACATGGAGTCTGACATAAATATAACTGATATAAATAAAAATATAATTTTATTTGCTAAAAGATTATCCCGATGTTTAAAAACTGGGTGATCTACTTAACAAGTGTTCGTACCGGATATTAACTATTTGTCTGTTCTTTTTTTTTTATTATGACTATTTTCATGGTAGAACACGTGAAGATTTCCATGAGGGAACACGTGAAGAATTTCATGGTGGAACACGTGAAGATTTCCATGAGGGAACACGTGAAGAATTTCATGGTGGAACACGTGAAGATTTCCATGAGGGAACACGTGAAGAATTTCATGATGGAACACGTGAAGCCTTTCGTGATGAACACGTAAAGTCTTTCATGGTAGAACACGTAAATCTTTTCATGGTAGAAAACGTTAAGCCTTTCATGGTAGAACACGTGAAGCCTTTGAGCCTCTTATGTAATAGTTATATCCATACTTTTTAGCTGCATGAGGAAATGATTGTCGTTTTTTATACGTACTGTTATATGTTATATAAACTGTACAATTATTTCTCCATACAGTTAGACGAATATAGATACATCTGATTTAATCCAAAGTACATGTATTCCTAAAATGTTACAAATGCTATTTTGGCAATGTTAGATTAAAAATAACATTTAAAATTGTATATCATTCTTTACATACTTTGTATAATGCTAAGGCTAAGGATACGCAACGGATGACAAGTCAAATTAAGTTGTATCTAATGAGAATAATTTAGTTTCTCACTATGAGATAACAGTTCCTTGTAGCTTTGGCCGACGTATGTCCATTGCTGTACAGTGACAGTATTAAAGGAGACCCGTGAAAGGAGCCACTAAAAAGTAAAACTCCAGAGTACAACCATGATATGTTAGAAAATATAAAGACATACAGATGTGTTATCCCTATTTTGTAGAGAATTTCTTCAAAATTAGACGCAGATGTAATATCTATATGAAGTCAAAACTGTTGTCTTATACTGTAGGATTAACCATATGAAATTTCTGTTCACTGATTGAATAAATTGTTCAGCATTGCCCTCTCCATCGATAATCGACACCAATCCAATTAAGGTTTCGCGATTTTTGCAATATGATGTAATAACTAATGGCTATACAAAGTGAACAACAAAAGCAATAATAATAACAACAACAACAACAATAATAATAATAATAATAATAATGATACTACTACCACTACTACTACTACTACTACTACTACTACTACTAATAATAATAATAATAATAATAAGAAGAAGAAGAAGAAGAAGAATACGTGAGCAAAATCAAACGGACACATACTGGAATATAAACTCTAATAATCTTCGTTTTAAAAGACACCTTCTGTTGCATAGATATTCACGTGACAGAATCAAGAGTGTGATAATCTCAAATATTAATGTACATGTATGTTATTGATTGGGTGGGAAATCTTTGCATAGAACCTCAGTGCATTAAATGTACTTTAAAGTAACCTCTAAGATATTAGACGTATCGTCCACATATTTGGGATAAATCATATTCAGTATTAGCATTGATTATGCCGTTGATCTCGGTATTTAATGACAGACAAATGAAATGATCAAATTATGAAGACATAACTTTACGAAAAAAAACTGCTTTTATAAATAGGTTCATGTGACCAAGATAAATCTCCTGATTGCTGGTTTACATTTATTCATAAGAAAATAATATGAGGGTACTCAATTCACTGTCGTTCGTTTTTGGGGCGGGGGTGGGTGTCATTTGCGTGTTTTTCTTTATTTTAAAAATATCTTATCGGATAAATCAAAAGATAAGACGGAAGGAACAGTCTGTGTTCCTTAATACTGTAAAATAGGATTGTATATGATTAACATGAAATGTGTCAAAAGCAATCAGGATGGGCACTGGACTTACACAAGCTAATAGTTGATGTCAAACAGAAGAACCCCACCATTTCCGTCCAATATGCTCCTCTTTGTTATGCAAACACTATGCCATTATACCGTGGCCACGCTGTAAGTTTGTCTGTCTGTCTGAATACATGTATGTAGGTAGATAGGTGACGGATGTATCCGTTTTGGCAGATAGGTGAATGAATTATCTGCAAAGAATCTATCAAAACTAAATTTCATAAACACCAAAGAAATTAGAAAGCGGTGATGCATATACACTGGAGAGAGATTCATCCGTCAAATTGACGGATATTTCGTCATTACTTGTCAATTGCAGCACGCCACACAGAAAGCTAGTGTAGAATCCATCATGTCCGCATTTACTACTCTTGCTCAACAGTAATTCCCGAATTCCTGCATTCGGAAGCAATCTCTTTTGTTTGTTGATCAAATGTATGTGGGTCTTTGAATTATGTTGGCACTTGAAGGTCACAGCTGAGTAGACAAAGTAATAACCAGCCCTTGGCACCATTAGTCTCGATTCTTGGATCAAAGTAATACCGCTAAGGAAGGCCGAGCCAAATCCAATATCCATCCGCCAGGTAAGCTTTCCTAATAATAATAATAATAATAATAATAATGAAGTGGAAGCAGACCCCCTCCCTTAAAATTAATAAAAACCAACACAAAAGGGGGTAGGACAGCACAAAGCACACAGAATGGACACAAAACGTATGGCTATATCATGTTCTGTCAGAAACTGGTAAAACCAGCTGTAATCGTCGCTATGGTATCAATAGTCGATTACTATAACATGGTACTGGGCTGTTTTTTCTTCTAATGGCTACGTCGTAGATTTCAAGGTGTTTGTAATCATCAACACGAGGTTCAGATGGGCCTGATATCGTTCACCTGGTACTTAAGATATCTAAAATTGCCCATGCATATTCACACACTTATATTGTCCCCTTGGCATCTCGTAAGCCCTGAGAACTTGGTCTTAATTCATAACACGGAAACTGTTGATAACCCAACCCGAAACTTATTTGACATATTCATTGGAGTAAATCTGTCTAGTCAGCATGGATTCCTTACTCTGTTCTTAGTCAATGGGGCTCTGCCCCTGGAATATCAACTCTTATCTTGCTGAGATCTGCACCCAAGGGAGATGTAAAGGCTCAGAGGACCAGAAGGTTGCAGGTTCGAGTACTTCCATCTGATCATCCTGGATCGACTAGCAAATTATTATTTTTTTATTTTTAAGGTCATTGTTTCTTTCCTGTAAGTAATTACATTTTAAAGTGTTTCAGAAGAAAAAATATTGGGTTTATATAGCTGTTATTAAAAGCCTGAAAAAAGAAACGGCTATGCCGATATAGTATTTTGTTGGCAGTGACACTGAATAACCGAAATGACTTTAAATACATGATAAGTTATAAACAACAAACGTTGCGATAATATATTTCACGCACTTTAACTGAGAAATACTAAAACTTTAAAACGCTTTTTTGACAAAAATTATTTTAAAAATCTGCTTAAAGAAAATACAAAATTACAAATGTATTAAAAAAAATTCTTGCAACAATTCTCCATAAATAATGGTATAAATTTGAAATTTTGTCCATTTTTTATTTTACAAGAAGTATGTTCCTCATAAAGGAAAATCTTTCTCTTGCATAAAATTAAAAATGTAAACATAAGCAGATACTTAATTAATCATTTAATCGTTTACAATTGGCGATGCTTTTAATTCTTGAGTCCAGAGGCTACATTAATAATTCTTTCACAAATGTTTTTCAAGATAAAACAAATAATAGTGTGTATCATAGGTGCACGGTGTTCTTGTTGTGGATACGCTTGGCCAGCATTAACGTCTTTTGACTAGCGGCTTCTTTCAAAGTTTGCTCTACGATGATAATAAATACTCTACCTCAAAAACACAAAATAGCAGCCAATTCTGCGTGCATTTTATTCGAACCAGGTATGATTGTACAGCGGTTCAGCACGTTAACCATATATATATCTAGTTTTATGAATATAATTATATTAAGAAATTATTATCAGCTTCAAGTGTTATTGCTAACTTGTTCAACTGAAATGTGGTGCCTCATCTGACCGAGTGGTCAAAGGCGCTCAAATTTACTGATCACTGACATCTCATCTCTCTCTGCGTGGGTTCGAGTATCGGCTGTGCCAACATGGGCATGTGAAAATGCTTGCCAGTAGCTTCCGTTGGGTGAGTGTTTCTTCCAGGATTTTCGCCGGTTCTTCTTCTACCATATATTCAGCCCGCAATGTATCGTGTGCTGCATGATGGCGTTAAAGCCACAAGACCACAGTCTAGTGACATGTATGCATCTTTTTTATTATTAAAAAATATATTTGTTGTAAACGTTTTCAGGAGGCGAAAATTTCAGCATAACCATGCGCATAAGATTCTAAATATTCATATAGTACGTTACTTCCCTTGTATTGTTCTAAGAAATCGGGGTCAGTATGATGCAATGTCTAGAAATTTGTTCCAGTACTATTCATATCTCGTATTATACAAGTAAGTATTTTCACGTTTCTCTAGTTTTTGTATCAACATCATGTTTGATGGCATAACAACATTATTTGTCCAGTATTGAATGGACCCTAGGCCAGGCCACGACACTTCATGTCAAAGTTGGTCATATTCTGTTAGCAGATTTTGGGCTAAACTTTGTTCTACTTTTACTAACGGCCGTCATATTTGATGGTGAATCAGATCAATTGTATCAGTCTCAAACGTTTTTTTTAATCTAGGGCACTTACTGGCAAATTTAATTAAAGTACGTTAAGTGGTGTTTCATAAGACCTTGAAAAAGGCTTTTCTCTTTTTTAGCAACAGCTGTCATTATTGACAATAAATTGGTATCATTTGTAGGCACTTTAAAGCATTTTATACCAAAATGATTTATGTAGAGTTTCTTAAAGTTATGTATTGTATTGTTTGACAAGAGGCTATTTAGCTGAGTTTCCCTGTTTAGTGCAGGCGGGATATTTGATGGCAAATGGTATCATTTATAAAAATGAAAAAGCTTCCTTTTGATTAATACTTTTTGTCATACGTAGTCAATGTTTGCTTAGCAGTTTCTTAGAAGTAGTTTGCGGGTTTGTTTAATTTTAGTAATGGCAGCCATGCTTGACATATTTTGCTCAGATCTGAAAACAATATTAGTATGGTTAAACTTTATTCACTATTGTTTAAGAAAAAACAGTTATGTATTTGTTTTATTTTTATTTTTAGTATCAGCTACCCTATATGCTGGCAGATTGGCATCAAATGTAAACTTTGAAAGCAAGCTATACCAGAATACTTTCTATCAAGTTTGGCTGAATGCTGTTAAGCATCTTTGAAAGAAGTTAGTTTAACTTTTCAGGTGTTTCTATTTTCAGTAACGGCGGTCCATAATTGATAAGCGATAGGCATTATTTGAATAAATGTGAAGCAACTTCAAGCTGTAGTGATTTCTGTCAATTATTGGCCTAATTCTGTTGAGCTTTGTTTGAAAATTTAGTTTTTCTTTAATTTGTTTTTTTGTAACAGTGCCTACATCTAATGGAAGATCGTCATCTTGTGTATGAACAGAAAGTCATCTATGATAGAATGTTTTAAGGTTTCTCTGTTCTTAGCAATGGTAGCCAATTTTTTTGTGCTGGATCAGCTTCTTCAAATTTGGTCAAATTCTATTCACAGGTGTTGAGGACAAAGTCGTTTTAGGTTTTTAAATTGCGTTAAAAATGGTCATATTTGATGACAGATCGGCATCATAAATTGAAACAAATCTATGCCATGATGCTTCTGTTACATTTTGTCCAATGCCGTGTATCAGTTGTAAAGAGATTTATGTCAGAATGATTTCTGTCAAATTTGGTCAGATTTGTATATTTTGTTGAGCTGTGCTTGAGAAGTAGTGTGTAAAAACTGTTTTCCTTTTTAGCTGAACGCCATCAGGTTTGATGGTGGATCGGAATAATTTAAACAAATTTTTAAAAGCTTTGACATTAGGATCCTTTCCGTCAAACTTTAATTAAATTCTATCTAGCAGACATTTGAAAAGAAGTTGTATATAGCGAACAAATAACAGAAGGCGCACGTCGGACAAAGGACCAATGTTATAACCTTACTTGGCTGTATGCAACATGAGCAAATGATGAAACCAATATATATATATATATATCTGTCTTATGAGGCCGACTAATGCCGTTTTGCAGTTTTTAGGAAGAATTGTATGAAAATATTGTTTTAAATCTATTTTAACGCTCTGGTGGTCCAAGTGGTTACAGCGTCCGCCTCGGATGCGGGAGGTCACGGGTTAGAATCTCGGCCACATCATACTAAAGACATAAAAGGGTGTTAAAAGCTGCCTTGCTTGGCGCTCAGCATTAATAGGTTCGTGTTAGGACTGTTCGTAGTGGTGTCACAATAATGTGACTGGGTGGGACATGATGCCACATGTTTGCTGCATGATGCCCCAGTGCTACACATCACTATAAACTGCCACACTGCAGACATCGTAGTGATATGACTGAATTTCTTTTTAAAGTTACGCTAAAAATCAAAATCGCACACACACACTAACGGTGGCCACATGTTATAGGGAATCCACATAATTTAAACAAGTTTGAAAGACCGTTATGTCAGGAAGAGATCTGCCAAATTTGGTCAAACTCCGTTGAGTTGTTATTGAGAAGATGTTTAAAGTAGCCCTGAAGCGATGATGGACGATGCACGACAGAGTACGATCGACGTACCATGGATCATACCATAAGCTCACTTGACTTTTCGCCAGGTGAACTGAGAAGAAAACCGTTTAGAATGTTTTCCCCTCACATGCTTATGTGCGTTTGACTTTGTTTTCCAATGTAGAACACATGAAGAGAAAATCTATATATTTCTTTGTATATGGAAGTATGGGTACTTTATAGTCTTATGTTACGTGTTTAGGCTCCAATAAACAGTAAAAAAGAAAGAGTGAAAATAACAGCCTTTGAAAAATTTAACAAATAATCTATTTCCTTGGCAAAAACACTAGAAATGAAAATAAAAATAAGAACATACGGTTTTAAGAATCAATTCCAAAAATAAGCCAAGAATAATCCACGAATATAATTTTAGAAGTCCTAATAATGAAATGTTCTAATGAATTCATGTTCGAATCCCGACGAAGAATCCAAGATGGAAGGCGATGACGTAAACTGTAGTCACTATAGTGCTCTTGTTTTACAGTTCCTTGTAGAAACACAAGAAATAGCAATTCGGTGTTGGAAATCCGAATAATAATTTTTAAGGAATGTCTTTATTCAAGAATTCTGTCTGAGCGCTCAAATGATTCCAGAGAAACGAATTAATCTATTTAGAATCCAAATAATCTGAATAAAATTAACGTATAACCCGAAAACTGTTCACAGCAGAACAACTTGACATCAAGTGTAAAAAGCCCAAAACTGAGAGATCTCTCTCTAAGTATCACTATTAAAACTAATTAATGCGCAATTTAGGAAACCCCAGAATAGCGAAATGGAGGCTGTTTACATATATATAAAAAATCACGTAACCCCAGTAGTACCTTGATAAAACCAATCATTTTACTCCGAGAATAAAAAAAAGTTGTTTACTTCAGTAAAACTATCTACAAGTCTAGGGTCACGTATCCAATACAGCCTCGATCTGGCCCTTATTAATACCACAATAAAAATAAATAAAAAAAGAAACTGTTCACGTGTTTGTTGCTAATTTTTAATTAAGGTCAGGAACTAGGTCAGCCTTAGTTGTTTACAACTAAAGAGACAAGGTTAAACTATTTTCTGGAAAAAAATCAAAATCACATAAACAAGATTATATTATAATAGCATATATTAGAATAATTGTTTTAAAAACTGACAAACAATCAATACAATTAAAATAAATATAAACTGAATCAGATATACGTTACAATAGCCAGTACAGATATAATAATCATCCCCCTCATTCCTGTATATTTATTTGAGAAACGTATACGGTATACACCTATCCACATGTATCATGTATGTCCACTACATTTTACTAAAGATGTGTATGGCAGAATATCCACCATTACGATCTTATCAACGTAATCGTCGCAGAAAATTAGAGCAAAATTATTAATCATATATTAATGTGAGAGATGTTTGGACAGGAACTCAGCAGAACCTTGTCTTGCCTACCAGCTACGACCGGTGGGTAGAATTTCCCAATCCCACATCAGTAAATAAGATTGATTCGAATATTCTTACCTGGCAGGGACGTGATATTTGTGTACAGGTGAGCTGCTATTTCCTTGGAATGCCAGATGTCCAGCGTTCTGTTGTGGTCAGTGTTGGTTATAGCAAGATGGCGCTTGGTTGTGGCTGTAATGTGTGATTAATAACGATACTAATTACATCGCCTTTATGTACAGATTCCTCCGAAGAAATATATAAACTTTACGTGAGGCGATTTTCATTTTCTCAGACATTACGTGACTAAAAGTGATGTTTCATTTATACTTTAATATCAAATTAAGACTAATATTTTTTGCAATAGCAAATGTTTTAAATGTATCACTCGGACAAGATATTATTGTGCATAATGAATCCTTACTTCTTGGTTGTTTTTTCATGTACTTGTAATATGGGCTTCAAATGATAAATCAGATAAATCACCCAATATTGTAAGAATGACTATACTCTTACCCAACCAGTGGCTACTTTATCAACACTATTTTCTGATGATATCCATTTTTCATTATATATATATATATATATATATATATATATATATATATATATATATATATATATATATATATATATATATATATATATATTCTTATGTTACGTGTTTATACTCAAATAAACAGTAACAAAAGAAAGTGTGAAAACAACAAGCTTTGAAAAATTTAACAAATAATTTATTTCCCTGGAAAAATCCGTAAAAGTGAAGAAAATAAGAACTTACGGTTTTAAGAATCAAAAATCACAAAATAATCCAAGAATAATCCACGAATAAAATTTTAGAAGTCCTAATAATAAAATGTTCTAATGAATTCCATTTCTAGTCATGACGAAGAATCCAAGATGGAAGGCATTGACGTATGCTGGATCCTATACAGTGCTGTTGTTTACAGTTCCTTGTAGAAACACAAGAAATAACACTTCAGTGTTGGAAGTCCGAATAAAATTTATAAGGAATATCTTTGTTCAAGAATTATGTATGAGCACTAAAATATTTCCCGAGAATCGAATCAATCATTTAGAATCCAAATAATCTGAAGAAAAATTAACATATAACTCGAAAACTGGCTTCAACAGAAGGACACAACTTCATATCAAGTGTTTTAATCCCAGACAGATCTCTCTCTCTAAGCATCACTATTAAAACTAACTAATGCGCAATTTCGGGAACCCCATAATTGCGAAATGGAGGATGTTTTTATATAAAAAATCACGTAAAGAATAAACAAAAGTTGTTTACTTCAGTAAAACTATTTATAAGTCTAGGGTCACGTATCCAATACAGCCTCGATTATTCCCACAATACAAATAAATAAAAAAGAACTTGTTCACGTGGCTGTTACTAATTTTGAATTAAGGCCAGGAACTAGGTCAGCCTTAGGTGTTTACAACTAAAGAGTCCAAGTCAAACTAGTTTCTGAACAAATTTCCAAATCACGTAGACAAGATTATATTATAGTAGCATATAATAAAATGTAAAGCTGACAAACAATCAATAAAATTAAAACAAATATAAATTAAATCAGATGTACCTAACACTCGACTTTAGCATCTATTGGTTTAACTTGTTCATGTCCCACAATATGTCCTAGAAAAGTTACACTAGCACGGCGGAACTCACTTTTAGATAAATTAATTGTCAAACATGCATCAGTGAGTTTGTCAAAGAATTTCCGAAGTGTTGCTAAATGTTATTTTCAGGTGTCGTTGTAAATGATGACATCGATGTAAGCATTACAATTATCTAGACTAGAGGTAATCATATTCATGAGACGTTGAAATGTACTTGGCGACCTTTTCATCCCAAACGGCATTAGTTTGTATTGATAAAGTCCATCTGGAGTCACGAATGCCGAAATTTTCTTTGCTCTTTCCGTTAATGGAATTTGCCAAAATCCTTTCAGAAGGTCAAATTTGGTGACATACTTGGCATTCCCAATCTCATCAATACAGTCATCAATTACTGGTAATGGAAATGAATCTGTTTTTGTCACACTATTCACCTTCCTATAATCAGTGCACATACGGAAAGTTTTATCTGGTTTTGGAACATATATGCATGGCGAACTCTAGTCACTTTTACTGGGCTCTACAAAATAATTCTCCAGCAAATACTGAATTTCTTTTTTCCAGTATTCCTGTTTGAGAGGGTTGATCCTGTACGGGTGTTGTTTCACAGGTTTGGAATTTACAATTTCATCGTCATGAAAATTTTGTTTGTTCTTTTAGGAACATCTGGAAATAAGTGATCATATTCAAATAATAAATGTTTGAGTTCATTTCTTTCTTGCTCTTGCAAATGTGAAAGTTACTGGTCCAGATCATTCATAATTTCTGAATCCAGAAGATTTGTCACTCCAATATCAGTAGAATCCGATGATATTCCTTCACTTAAATCTTCACTCAGTGGGACAGGTACAGCTAAATTAATTGCTTGTTTAAAATGGCTATCTCTTTCAATATACTCGTACTCCTATAAGTTATTTAGATCCCAGGAGCACTAATAATATAATTTAACTCATTCATTTTCTTCTTAACTTTGTAAGGACCGTATTATCTAATCTGAAGAAAATTTTGAAGAATGAGCAAGAGAGACAGAACTTCATTATTACCAAACTCAAAAGTTCTCACCATGTTAGTTCTGTCAAACCATAATTTCACTTTAGGCTTGAACTGCTGATTGCAAAATTTAAGCAGACCTAAAAGTTGACCCTTAACCCGATTGGACACATTTGGGAAGGCCAAATTGAGTAAAAACCTTTACCAAAGTTTTAATATTTCTCAAAGGAATTGCCTCCGGAAACCTTGTTGACGCACACATGATGGTCAGCAGGTATTGGTTACCTGACTTGGTCTTAGGTAAGGGACCAACACAATCTACCGTAATTCGACAAAATGGTTCGTCAATGGCAGGAATAGGTTGTAAATGAGCCTTAGGTATCTTCTGATTGGGTTTTCCTACCATTTGACAAGTATGACAAAATCTGCAGTATTTACAAACATCACTTTTGATTTTTGGCCAATAGAAGTGAGTCAAGATCTTGTGACAAGTCTTATTAATCCCTAAATGACCAGCCAAAGGAGTTTCATGCGCCAGACTAAGCATTTCCTGTCTGTAAGGTTTTGGAACTACAATTTAATAGTTCACTGACATCTCATCACTAGCAGGTACCTCAGGAGGTCTTCATTTTCTCATAAGAATTCCATTTTTAATGAAATAACAGTCAGAAATTTCAGTGGCTTCAGTTTCACTAATTGCTCTTTTGAAACAAACAGGAGATCTCAGGATCTTTCTCTTGTTCGACGACAAGTGACGTTTGTCACCCTGATTAGAAAAAAATAATGAGCCGTTAAAAGAGGATCATTGTGAACAATACACCCTGATTGATCCAAACAAGGACTAAACTTGACCTCATCAAAAGCTTGACCAATACATGTGTCAGCTAAAGGAATACTTTCCTTATCAACATCATTCTCATGCGCTTTCCTTGTCATAGCTCTGTTAACTGCACAAGATGGGAATAAATCAGGGAAATCTTTCAACTCGATCGACTTTCTGATCCAAGCAAGGCTTGTCAGTTACAGTTGGATTAACCACAACCCTGTCTCCAGCTAGGTCGTTGCCTAGTAATAAACGAATGCCCTCAACGGGTAAAACAGAGACTGCTCCAACTGTCACGGGTCCTGAGACTACGTCTGAGGACAGATTTACACAATGGAGAGGAACATTAACAAAGCCGCACTCTACTCTCTGAATACATACACTTTCATTAGAAGACTTCTTAGAAAAAGGCAAAGTACCTGACAATAAAAGACTCTGAGAAGCTCCTGTGTCCCTTAAAATTTTAATAGGGGTGGAATTAGCCGAATCACATAAGAGTGATATAGAACCCATCCATATGAGTTGTTCATAATTATCCATAATAAAATCAGACTGGGGTTTATTAGACCCAACAAATCTATTGCTTTCAATACATGACCGTAACCTTGACCTCTTAGAAATAGGAGCATTTGGAATAGGTCTGTCAAGAGTCTGATGCCTATTTTTCAATTTGTAGCAATCAGAAATAACGTGTCCTTTTTTCTTGCAATAGGTACACGTAGGAAGAGACAAGGATCTAGAATCAAGCTTCTCTGAAGTTTGATTTTTAGAAGTTATGCCAGTTTGAGTTTTAGAAGGGCTTGTATTAGGCTGAAATACTTTTCTGCCAGAAGACTGATGAGTAGAAGTCTTATTTACAAAAGGAACTTTATGAGTTAAAGAATATTTATCAGCACCTCAAGCAGCATTTTCCAAGGTTTCGATCTAATGTTCGTCAAGATAAGTCTTACTGTCTTTCTGGACACCATTTTTGAACACTCCAAGTAATACAAGCTGTTTGAGACTTTAATAATCTCATTCAACTTTCTTCGCTAAGCGAAGAAAGATTTCCACTTTTGATGAAATTTTAGAAAAAGTTTGCCAATTTCACTACAAATTTCAAAAACATGGGGAATTCAAATTTCAAAAAACAACGTTTTCTGAAATATTTTAGCCAAAATTCAAATATCCCGCACAAGCCCCCAATTTATTATGTTACGTCTTTAGGCTAGAATAAACTGTAACAAAATAAAGAGTGAAAACAACAAGCTTTGAGAAATTTAACAAATAATTTATTTCTCTGGAAAAAGGTCTCTAAGCATCACTATTAAATCTAACTAATGCGCAATTTCGGTAACCCCAGAATTACCAAATGGAGGCTGTTTACATATTTTAAAAAATAAGAACTTGTTCACGTGGCTGTTACTAATTCTGTATTAAGGCCAGGAACTAGGTCAGCCTTAGATGTTTACAACTAAAGAGTCAATGTCAAACTATTTTGTGAAAAAAAATTCCAAATCACGTAAACAAGATTATATTATAATAGCATATAATACAATTTAAAAAATGTAAAGCTGACAAACAATCAATAAATTAAAATAAATATAAATTGAATTATATATATATACATACATACATATATATATATATATATATATATATATATATATATATATATATATATATATATATATATATATATATATATATATATATATATATATATATGATAAGTAAAATATGTAAAGAATTTATAAGGTAAAAAGTTTACCTTCGCTTGCATATCCCTCCTGTAGCGTCTGTAGATAAAAAGCATATATATATATATATATATATATATATATATATATATATATATATATATATATATATATATATATATATATATATATATATATATATATATGTGTGTGTGTGTGTGTGTGTGTGTGTGTGTGTGTGTGTGTGTGTGTGTGTGTGTAAGTGTGTGGTTATATAAAACTATATATCATCAAAAAGCTAGTCGCACTGCCGAACAACTGTGAAGAACTGCGCGTTTCAGAGAAAGAGTGATTTTCGGTGATCCCTAATGATCCCATCAAGAGATATTCAACGGAGTTAAATTGACTAAAAACCGGCTGTCATTGCCAAACGACCGCTACCTGGATACCTACTGTCTGTTTAAATGGGATATTTGTGTCTGAACATGCAGGAACAGCATAGAGCACAGCTGTCAAGCATTTGTACAAGTTCTGAAAACAGACTCCAGACTATTAACGAAATATCGCCAGTATGAAGGTGATTATTTTATGTCTGCGCAATACAAATAAATCCTTCACTAGTCCGTAGCAGTAATATTATTCTACCTTTAGCTATATGTGTGTGTAGCGTATAACCACTCAGAGATTCTTCGTCTGCAAAAGAATATCGCATGTACTAAGTTTCATGCCGTTGGTCTATTAATAAAAATACGTTGCTTCCAATGTTGCGGACCACGTTGTAAAAATACATTTAGTGCAGTGTTCACAAAATGTCGCGATATGCTGCAGATACCTTAAAGCTATTGTATAACATTTTCACAAATTGCAAACGTTGAATGTATCTGCATGACATGGGCCGTTTTAGCTCTTCCTATTCATACGTGTAGACCTGCAATTATGACGGCTTTGCAAAGTAGCAAATGTTCATTTTATACCCTCTGAATAAAAGTGTGACGTTAAAGTTTAGCCTTTGGAGACTTAAATCGCTCTGCCAGTTATGTATTTTATAAGCAATTTTTAACTATTATTAACACTAACATAATGATGGATAAAGGTCAGAAATACTTTTAGAATACCCATAATTAGGTATCAGTGGCAACTCTTGACAGTCCAGTGAAGAGTCAGACATGTTTCATTAAACATGCAGAAATAGACAATCAAACTACATACCACCTTTATTTGTGTCAAACCCGTTAAGAAATGTGATTATTGTACTAATACAAGGAGAGAGAGACATACAAATAAACATATAGGCAGAGGAAGTATACTTACAAGGATGAAATACTTCTGTATAGCAACATTTCTTACACAACAAAACTTAAAGCCACAAGTTAAAATAACGTCAAACAACGTGTCTTCTGCCGTCACCTGTGATCCAAGATTGTTGCAAGGTATGCACAAAGAATCTTGTAAGACCTGTTTCGGAAAATGGTGTAACTGACAAGTTTCTCCTTCGTTCTCAACAATATTCATAGTGTTTGTGGCTAGCAGTACTACCATTAATACGAGCACAGTATTCCCCACGACTGACATTGACAGGCAAATATGAATACATTTCGGTTTCCTCACTCTATGACGATTTCCACACAGGAATGTGGCTTTTCCGGCATCCTGTTCTACGTCAGGATCATCTCCAAGTCTTGACTTCACATGTGGTTCCTTGCTCATTAATTGGCATTGACTCGGATCTTTGGTTTCATAACATGAGTCAACTGAACCATCACTAGAATCGAACGTTTTTCCCCCACCCATGTAAAGATGATAATTCTGCACAGGCTCCTGACTCTCTTGTTCGCTTTCTATGAAAAGAGTTCTCTCTTTGTTACATTCTGGTATCCCATGGTAACTAGGTTCCACGTTTCCCTGGGACACATTGTCAGATGTTCCTGTCATCTTTATTACTTCAGACTCACGTTGGTCCAGATCCTGTGTTAACAGAAATTATTGGATTGAATAAGTCACAAAGATTTTTTGATACACATATAACACTTTACCATATCGAGGAAATAATCGTTGGTACTAAATGTATATGATCTTTTCATTGTAACGTCGTTTAAGATAACAGTATTAAACTAGCGCTAAAACATGTTGATGACGTTTTAAGGAAAACATCATTAGTGTTTGTCAATCATCGGTCAGGTTCTCTCTCGTTGATCTACTACGTCTACCGTAACGTTTGTCAATGTTCTCAATGTTCGTTTCTTCAAAATACAAATATTGTTTGAACCAAGGTATAAGAATTGAAATTTAAATTTCAAAAATAGTTCCAATTAAAGTTTAAAAATTATGAAGTAACGTGCTAATGGAAGAACGGGAAGTTTTAATGCGTTTAGGGTCTCGACCGTTTTTGCATGCTTAACCCAGCAAATGAATAGAAATTACACTTTGTACTACAAGTTATACATTCTTTGTTAGTCTATCACAATCATCATATGAATCGATTTGCTTCCGAAATGGCAAATTAATTATTAGTGTTGACTTTATAATTTTTTTAAATCAGTTTATGACAAACATTATTGTTGCTAAATGTTATTTAAAACTTTCATTTGGTGCAAATCTTGCATAAGGCAGACAGTGAGGAAATGAAAAATAACGGTTCATGTCAGTGTCAGTGTCGGTTCATGTCAGTGTGCTACTTCTACATACATATTTCTAATTTAAATTACCCGTTGAGAAGTTATACTCAAAGTTAGTGAACCTCGAAATAAATCAACGTATGTGTATCTGTGTGTGCGTAAATAGAACATTATCCTTTGCTCTACATGTAGAGGTAATGTTGAGCTATGTCAACTGGATCTCAATCGTTTCATTTCACTTAATTGTATGACAAGTTATTATCAGTCCATACATTTTCAAAATCATCATAAAAAGTTTCAAAAAAGACATTTCATGTGCCCAATACCATTTTCAGTCACTCAAGTGCCTCGGAGATAGAAGAAATAAAATATGCTTTTTAAATGGTCAATTTCAACCCTGCCTCGAAGAAAAATGTCTAAGATTTTCGCGAGTGCTTGGTTTAATGACGATTTCTGTGAATTTCTTACGCCTATATTTTTGTACACCAATCAGCGTATTCCACGTGGCTATGTAATCGGTGACTAAATATTAGCCAATCAGGAGAATAAGTAATACTGACTCTTTACTTAATAAAAAAATAATAGAAAAGAAACATGTTAGGTAATGTTTTTATTCCATACCTCATAGAAGCTCATATCTATAATTACCTACTTTGATCTTACCATTATTAATGTATGAAAGGTAGCCGAAGTAGAAGGAATACTTTTATTTGACCTGCTCGCAATTGTTTGACAGTTATAAGGATAAAAACCACTTCTTGCTTTTCTGTTGAGACAATGTAATAAATATATACTTCCAAGGGAAAACAGACCTTATGATGGGAATGTTTATAACGCAGCATTAACGCAGTAGTATAAAGCTTTCTGTCTTTAGCACATAACCGGTGCCAGTTTTAGGAACTCCAAATAAATGCTGTGATTTGAAATGCTTGCACTCCGGATGTTCGATGCACATATTCCATGTTGATTTTTCGTTCAGCGCGTTTTGTGACACGGCATTTTATAATTTAATTTTTTAGTCCATGCAATATTATGTTAACCTTTACGATGAAGACAAATTACACGTGTATATATTCACTTTGAAATAAGACAGGAAGAAAAAGGCATCATAGTCTTGGCACATCATTCCGTACTGGACGAGCCAAAGAACATACGCAATATTATCCTACATCGCAGTGTATATCAACACCTCTTATAACAATCATATATCCTATTGTAATCGATGTGGATTTTTTGGGACATGATATATGGGTCTAAAATGCCCTGTAACTACTATGTATCTGATTTGAACATGAGTGTGATTTCACACATATTTGACAAGTCCATATTTTTCACATGACCTATTCAGAAAATTTACACCTGAGCCTATGACAACATATGTACATGTGTCCGATAATCATAATGTTCGCGGTGAGAAATGTATCATGCCTGGTTATTTTTAACCAAAGACTGCCCTGTTCCACCTACAATCTCACGTGTGGTTAATGGAAGGACCTTCTTGTGATCTTGAACCTAGACTCAGTCATATATATAAAAATCCCTAAACAAGGCTAATATGTTGCATCTAACTTGTATGATCTAAAACACATATCTCACTGTTTGACCTACTTTCACAAACGTAAACAAAAGCTACTCACGTCTAATGAATATGTAATCCGGGTAAGTTGCTCATAAATACAGAACACATCTTGTTCTGCCTTTGGTCATTTGACAAATGCAAAATACAGGCACTTGTACTTGGAGAAAAAAAATCCGCAAAAATTGATTTTGGAACATAATACTCTACCTCTACCGGGAAGTTGAATATGAACGATTTTCTGATTAACTATTACACATGGGTTAGAGAGGGATTTTCCCTTACGTTAGACTCAAGTAGGTACGCAAAAGTCGTAACACCAACATTTTAAATTCTGTAGCCACTCTGCACAATATTATTTTTGGACAAATCCTGTTCTTTTTAAAATATAAATACCTGCAACATCTCAGTACAATTTTCATAATTCAGTCCTGGAGAACTTACATTTTTTTAAAACTGTTTATTTTTTAAAATCTCGATAACGAAACAATAACATTTTAGACAAGTACTTTTTTCTTCATAAAACGAAATACAATCGAGTCCCTAGATCACATGCTAATTTCTTGTTGCACATGCCAATTCCATCGATGCTTTCAGAGCAGGTATTGGGAGGGGGATATCTAGTTACAAACCAGGGATCTGATTTTAGCTGCACTTAAACCTCCCACCACATGTTCCGAGTTTACACAATGTGCGAGTATGTTCCAGAGGAACCCAGAATGTTATTGGAAGAAGAAGAAGAAGATCCGAAGGATGACGCTTATGTTCTAACGAAAACGTGTGAGAGTATGAAATCTCTAATGAAACTGATAAAGATAACATGAAGCCAGTGGAGAGCATCATTTGACAAGCTTCAAGCACATTCATATCGACAGTTTGCTTTTCTATGACGTTCAGGGCCCTGGGAATCAAAACTGGGACAGATGTGAGTCCAAGATTTGATCCTTTATCCACGACGCACTAGTTTTGGCTCATGCAGTGAGTATCAACATAGATTGTAATAGATGGCCGTCCAGTCATAATAAACCTGATTCAACGTATACTTGTCAAATTCACTAGCTATATAGACAACTAAATGATGTAGGTAGAATAATTAAGATGGAAAGGCGCTCTTTAGAAAATATTCATGAATTGACTACAAGTAAAGTGGTCATGTCCAGCTTGAAACTCTTCTCCTTTCTCTGTCATCCGGGTAGCTGTGTATGTATTCTTCTTGAGATCTGTAGCTACATTATTAGAGCCGTTTCGTGTGACAAATATTTTCACGATTATAATTCTGGTCGCAATTGTAACATCTCGGTGAGCTTACGATTACGAGGTAAATGTAATATTCGTTGTTCGTTCCAACAATGGCGTTTCATTCATAGTTTGTAAGGAACAGGAGTTACTTTTCATCCCTCCATAAGAATCTAAGGATGCAAGTGTGATGTCTTTTCAGAAACGTATGCCCTTTTATTTTCTTCTTTTTCGTTTCATCAGTCCTCCCAAAAATGTTGCATAATCGATCCTCGCAAAGGAGCAGCGATTTTAACAACGGTCCGATCAGCATCTCGCTGAGCGAGATTTGTTTCTTTTGACTGACTGATAGTTTGTTTCTTGCTCATTTAGAGAAAAACATGATGTCGTCCTAATCATTGTTCTTTCTCTGAGATAAAAGTACACTTTCCTCCAAAAACGTTTAGCAACATTCACACACTCTCTAGATGATTTATTCACGTGTTTTCTGAATAATTTGAATTTGTTTGCGCATCGGATCACTGAATTTGCTAAGTACTAACAAGACATTCAAATATTTAGCGCAACGAGGAGGGGTCCCTTGTCGTCTTTTTGGAAGATGGCCTATTTGAATGTTGAAGATGATGGTGTGAACTTAAAGACATCTTGCTTTCAGTAGGTAACAACTGAAGTGAGTCATATCCTGCACATCTTTTATTCTTAAAGTCGTCTTCACTGATTGTCGAAGTGTAGTATCAGCTTGATTTAAGGTACTGTTGGTGCTCTCAATGGACTAAATCTTGACATTCTTGTTTAGACAAATCCAGCAAATCATGCCTTTTCTCTTTTGTACTTTTTCCTATGATAAACTACACTTTTGGCTCAGCTGCAACATGTACAGCAATAGAAGTCGGTGAAATAGAAGTTCTTTTAGAAATGAGTTTCCGTTTATTCATCAAATTGGTAAACACTGGTATTATATCATGTTAACTAGGCATCATCATTAACGAATGGGAACTTGAACGAAAGAAGTTTTTGAGTTCGAATGATTACGCCAATACGCGATCTCAAATGAAATTTATAATATTATATTTCGTAAGCCTGGATTTCAATGTCAAAATAAAGACTATTACATCAGATTCATATTTACCGGATTATTCTTCCTTATAGATGGATGGATGGACGGAAGGACGGAAGTTTGTACGTCCGTATATATGTATGTATGATATGACTTCGTAGTATTTTAACTATTTCAGTTTTGTTGCCACATAACTTCCGTCTATAACTGTATAAGGGTGCTAAATATTTTCCGCCATTAGTGCATAAGAACTAAAAATAACTTTAAGAACGTATGGAAAATCAGATGTTGAAAATAATATACATAAATTTGAAAGGTGCTCAGGCAAAACATGATAAACTCCCGCTTCATAACCATTTGTTAATAAAAACCCTTCCGTGACGAATACAATATGAGATGACATGGCTTATTTGTATGTATTTTCCTCATAACAGTTTCAGTATGAACAAAACAAAATCAAATTCAACTTCCTAGTTGAAAATTATAACGTGTAACTGAAATAAAAAGAACATAGCATTAATGGAATCATGCTGTAGTTCGATGATATGATAAAATAACAAATAGAATGTAAAGAAGTGCAAAATCGACCTGTTAAACACAAATATGTAACAGACACACTCATACAGAACTTGTGCTCACGCAACTAGTACTAAACTGTTTTACTAGTGAAGTGTGAATGCACTTATGTGAGATTTTTAAAGTTAAATTCTCGACCAGATGGTTTGGGATTTTCACAGCTGATTGAAAAATTCACCTCAACGATGCACATTATGAATAATTAAATAAATCTTTGGCCGTTAGTACCACTATACTGCAATACGTATCCAAGGACATTTGTTAACGTACTTGTTTGATTCTATACAATGTACGGATGGATATGAAATAAAGGAGACTAAATATTTTCATAACTGGACCAATAGACAAATTTAAAGATACATTTTCGTGTCCATGCGATCATGTGAATGCATGGATGTGAGTGCATCAATGTTCAAGACACCATAAGTCCGTGGATTTCTTGAAACTGATAAGACATCAAATTGTAAATAGTCTGATAACTTATAAGACCTGAATACATCAAGAGTTACAGTCAAATAAGTACTGTTTTACTATAGAACCAGTAATGTTATTCAAAACAAGAAAATGGCACCGGTTGCATGTATGTATTATTATACATTGTTGTCACGTGTAAGAATAAACTTTCTCTTGTCGAACCGGTGATCACAAGGATTTAGGCCAATTACATCAATGTTTATCTTGGAGCAGCAGAGAGGCTGAACAGACCACCTTTTATAAGGTCCATTTCGGAACACTAAGGCTTCCTATGAAAACGAAAAAAAAAAAAAAAAAAAAAAATACGCCGATACATGAAACCGAAGCCTCTAACTTTCCGAGAGTGAGTCTCTCCACCGGGTTAGTTGTTTTTGTTACTTTTTGTCGCGTTAGTGTTTTTTAAAAAGGTACGCGCACGAGTTTACCCACCGTGACACATATCCGTGGCTGCACCCCCTCTGCTGCTGTCTCTCATCCAAAAATGTTATCAAGGCCTATACGATAACGTGATCGGGGGTCATGTAAGTTTATTGTTATAAATCCATGCGGGGTTAACTGAGCCTGACTAAATAAATTTCTAAACTTAATTATGTCCTATCACCGCTACACCAAGTCTGGGGAATATTTTGTAACGTGTGTGTATGAATTCCGTTAAATATAGCATAAATTATTACAGTTGTCTCTGATCACTTTAGGTATTTTTGTATACCGCTGAGTAACATAAATCACATCTGTGTTTTTATGCCTGCCTCGAGAAAATATCCGAGCTGGATTTGACTGTTTATCCAGCATCATCATATACAACTAAATTATTAATAAACCCATCGAGGTCATCTACTGATGGTGCTTCACCGATATCAGTAATAAATTCAATAACATCATCACCCTTCTCGTCCAACAATTTTGCATTTTCATTAAAATCCTTAAGTACTTCGTAACATCTCTGATCATCAACTGACGAAGCTACTAAATAAAATTTATCCCATTTGATCCACCTCATTATTAAATTAAGAAACAGTTGTGTTTTGCCAGACCCCGGATGGGCCAGTTATAATCATTCGGACATAATTTTGTAGCGCTGGATGACGCTTGACCGGCTTTTGCTTTCGTGTCGCTGAAAAACCAATTACATCCAAGATATAGAAATATAATAAATAATATGGATTTATATTGTGTTAAATGCAGGGTGCGTAGCCCCACGGGTGGATTAACAACCATCACAACAAAAAATAACAAATCAGCACTTACGGGTAAGTGTGAACGATGTGGTACAAAAACATTTTAAGTTTATTTCCGCTGACAAACAAAAAGGCAATACTATAAAAAAGGGAGGTGATATTGCCGTGCAGTTAGCAAAGGTACCAAGAACACCATGGGCTATGTACCCAGGCGAAAAACACCTTCCAGGATATAATTAATGTGGTCCTGGTACCAGACTTGATATCCGACTTGATAACCAAGATCAGCCAAGGCCTGGTGAGTATCCAGTAAACGCTATTGATAAAGCATGTCACGCTCATGATGTAGCTTATAAAAGTAAAAACCTAAAAGATAGACATAATGCAGATGTGAAATTAATTCATGCGTTAAATTCCATAAAAAATAAATCTTTCAAAGAATCATTAGCTATTTGGTTGGTGACATCTGCGATGAATGGTAAACTAGCGTTAGGAAATTGAAAATTTCCCGAGCTGGTAATTAATCAACCGATTATTATTATAATGGAGTCGATTTATTATAGCCCAAGATGAACCTGGAGGGGTAGAGCAGCGATTAGTAAACTCGCAGAAGCAGCAAATGTTACACGTATTGCTGCTGAAAAATGGTTAGCACGACAGGCAATATGGCAAATTTAGCTACCGCCACCTAAAAACATCCAGCATGCACATTTTCATGTTAGCGTGCCAAATGAAGTTCATCTGGCCGATATTTTATTTTTACCTCATGATACACGTAGACGTCAGTTAACATACAAATACGCACTAACTGTCGTTGATGTTGCAAGTAGATACAAGGAAGCAGAGCTGCTATCAACAAAGACAGCAACTGAAGTAGCTTCTGCGTTTGAACGAATTTATCAACGTGTGGTCTACGATGGCCACAGCTGCTACAAGTTGATCCTGGCAAAGAATTTCAGGGCGCAGTATCATCGTTAATGAAGCAACGTAGCGTCAAAATCAGACGAGGACATACTGCAATTTATCATGATCAGGCAATTGTTGCGCGATTCAATCGAACACTTGCTGAGCGGTTATTTGGATATCAGTATGCGAAGGAAATAATTAAAGACAAAAGATCTCGCGAATGCGTTGCAGGATTACCAAGTGTGATAGCTGCATTAAATAATGAAATTACTCGAACAACCAATATGAAACCTATTAGCGCGATCACAAAAAAAACTTTATATCCGTACAACGACGTGATTTTTCAAAACAACCAGTATTGGGTAATGTTGCTGTGAGATATTTATATGAACCCGGTGATAAGTACATGATCGTACTCCTCGTTGTTTCATTTCTCTTCGAGTCTGTGGCGCAAAATCATCGATGTTGGGGTTATCATTTAGCTGATAAATTCAATAAATAACCCCGGTCATAGGATACGCTCGATGTTAATATGGTCTATCAATACCATTCAACATTCCTGGTTTGAAATTTTTATTTAGCACAGCGGTTTTTCCATTAGCAAGGACAGGGTCACGTTTGTCATTGATAATCCACTCAGCGGAATCTGTTTCTGATAATGCAACAATTTTTTTTCTTCTGAAAACATTTCTGATCGCTGAGATAATAGATAATGGTTTTCGCCCGCTCATCGTTCATTGTAGCATCAATGACTTCGTTAACACCTTTGGTGTTGCAGATAATTTTGAATGTTGACAATAGGTGAGATGCCCCATCGTCGCGAAATTCTTTTTTAGCATCCTGAATAATATTAATCGGATCATTCGTCAGATCAGCCAGAGCTAGCCTCCCCAAGTCAGGAGTTATTCTGTCAAGATCGAATCTGGATTCAGGAAACGGTGTTTTCCAAGGCTTGATTGTAGAAAATCTCCCAAACTCTTCCATATTATATTTAAAGCAAATATTGAAATTAAAAATATTATATATACAATGACTCAAACAACAAAACAGTGCAGGTGGCTGATGATAGGGTCTGCAACTCCTTGTAACAAATCTTGTGTGAATGAATTCTGCGGACAACATTCGCAAAGCGTGCGTGGAGGAAGTCTTGGTCTAAAACCCTGTTTACGGTGTAGTCTTGGAGTTATAGGGAAAACGCAGTTGTGTGTGCAATGTGGTGGTAAAAAAATATAGAGAACTAAAACGATATTATGAGAAGAAAGAAGACTTGACGTTGCCAAGGTCTTTGATAAGATATAAGAAACCCTGAAGATTATATAGCTAGATTTGTAAAGACAAATTATTATTTAGACAAATATTATATATAAATGGTGCAAAAAGAATTTGTCAGACATCCTATCATCAAGAATTATGAAGCATCTCGTGATGGTGTAGTCAGAAACTGTCAGCGGAAAAAACCATTTGGTGTTGCTGATAATGCTGATTATCTTAGATACACCATCGAATAAAAGGTATTACAATCATAGGTTTGTATACAGACTTTTTACGGGGAGATCAAATAACGGTCTAGTGATCGATCATATTGACTCGGATAAAAAAAATAACTCTTTGAATAACTTACAAGCTATCACACAGAGCGAGAATTCTGCACGTGGGAATTCTGGAAGATGTAGAACAATTGCAAGGAAGGCAGTTAAGGCTGTAAATATTGAGACAGGTAAAGAAATAATATTTCAGTCAATGAACATGAGTGGCAAGTATTTCAGTATTAACTCACGCGGGGTACAACGTGTTGCAGACAAGATAACCAATATGAACAATGGATTTCATTTTGTTATGTTCCAATTATGTTAGATACAGACAACATCCTTGATAAAAACAACGGAGACAACTCTGCCGCGGATATGTAACGCGTTTGATAGAGTTATTGTCATCCTTGTCTCACGGAGATTTCAGAATACAAAATTGATCGCGAAAGTAAATACCGACGGTATGTCGAGAGCGGCTTAATCATCCTGTGTTACACAAGTAAGTACAAACAATAGTATCTACTTGAAGCGTTGAAAGTTGTCTCCGTTGTTTAATAACATTCTCCCCTTGATTTTATCAAGGATTTTATCAAGGACTGTCAGTTATGATAGGTGTAATTGTTCATTCAGGATGGTTTTTTTTTAAGAAACAATAATCTCGTTTTACTGAATCCGTCCGGTTTCCTGGTTCATCTGCATTTTTTCTGCGATTATATTTAAGAAAACATAAAAATACAAACAGCAAAAAGCCACGCCCATCGCGTAAGCTATTTTCGATGTTCCAAGTATTGCTTACCTTATATACTATATGACCCGTTCTATCATTGGAGGCCCGCCCTATATGCCCGATCTTCAAAAGACAAACACACACCCTCCCACCATGTCACCACGTGGTGGGTCCTCTTTTGCACTCCCCCGGGGTTGATTTCGGGGTAGGGTGTGCAAAAATATATTGAACGTAGAGAATGGCTGCCGTGTATGTTGTGCTGTCCTTAGATAAGATTTACGTATTGTGCCGTCCTTAATTAATTGTATATACTATATGAACTGTACCGTCCTTAATTAAAATTGTATATACTACATGTACTTTGCCGTCCTTAGAATTAAGGTTTACTGTAAATATATCTTCCTGAGCCTGCTAGAACGTCATATGGCAATCTATGATTTCACATGGAGATTGTGCCGTCCTTAATTAAAATTGTATATACTACATGTACTGTGCCGTACTTACTGTAAATACGCCTTACTGAGCCTGCTAGACTGTTGTTTGACAATCTAGGGTCTCACATGGGAGTTGTGCTGTCCATAGAATTAAGATGTATGTATGTGCCGTCTTCTACTAAACACGCCCTCCTGAGCCTGATATACTGTTGTCTGATAATATAGGGATTGACATGGGTGTTATATTTCGTGCGCACCCTGAGCCTGCTAGACTGTCACATGATAATCTAGGGCCTCACATGGTCTTGTGTCGTCCTTAGTGTAAAACACCCTTATGGACTTGCTATGTCAACCTAGGAGTTCACATGAGCAAGTAAAAAATTCTTCTAAGCGTATATTTAGTATATAATGAACTAAGAAATTATCAATGATATTATTTCTGTTATTAATACATTTACACATGACGGCATAAATAAATCTGATTAACTAAATCCTGAAGAAATTATTTCCGATTTTGAAACATTACAAGAACGTAAACTTGAAGGGGGATACACACTACCATCAGAATACAAGTTTTTGAAGCAAATTCAGGGGGATGTTTCAATCGTTGGCTACAGTAAAAGAAACTGAAGTAGGGGAATTCCTCTCTCTCTCTCTCTCTCTCTCTCTCTCTCGCAATAGAAAAAATTAGATTAGAGCTGTCTCGTGAATACGAAGCAAGAAAGACAAGTAACACTTGCATAAGACAATTAAGAAGGATTATGTCAAAAACTCAGTTAAAATGAAAGTTAGAGTCATTTCGTGAAAATGAAAGTGAAAGTATGTCTGATTTTAGTCTTTCTCTCTCTGATTTTAGTCGATTTGTCAGTAATAAAATAAGATCCACGTTGTCTTTTGATGAAATCAAGGAGGGGGATTATTATGCATTTTGACAGAGTCAAGGATAAAATCAAGGACTCTACTATTAAAAATCCTTAGGATTTCACATATAAATTCAGACATAGCCTTTTATTTCGTAAATAAGCAAGTGGCCGGTCTGGTCAGTTAGTTTGAAATTTATTCTTTATAATAGCAGATTATAACATCATAGATAGAACGGATTGATCGGTTCTTGCACAATCAGATATCCGGGTGGTACTTGCAGTATAAAAGTATACAAGATATATCCTTGCTGTGTTTGATTTGATATTTCAGTATTTGTGTGATTGTTGCCAACAATTACGTCACATACAATATTGACCGCGATCGTTGAGGTTATATTTACAATTCCCGGTGAAATATGATGGCCTTCACAGTGTTGTCCATTATTGTGCCGGAGAATGTTATCCTGCTCTGGTGTTATCTTTCTCCATTAAGCGAATATTTTAGGAAAATATTCATCAATGATATCGTTGACGGATTTTTTTTATAACTCGGATGGGGTTATATATCCAGGATATTTAAATGTCGGGAGATCTGCTTCTGTTATTTTATGGTTATCGAGAAAAGATCTTCTAATTTCACTTAATGGTTTAATAACTAGATTCATAATTCTGTTGTGATAATATTCAATATCATCAGTGATCTGATTTAGAATTTATATTTGTGTGATGATTTCATCTTTCGTAGACGTCACGTTGAAAAAGTACTCGCTGAAACGCTGACTTAATTTTTCTTGTTGTTTATGGTCACGGTTCATGTGGTCGAAAGCTGGCTCAACGTGTTCCTCGTAAAGGTAACCTCCCAATTCTTCTATACCGTTGTGTAAAACCCAAAAGTGTTTACCATCACTTCCAATCCTAAACGCGCCCCGTCTATCCCATCTTCGAGTTTTTACGTTACACGTCGGATATGAATATATATAACTCGGAGTAATTCCATGGTACGAGCGTTTATCCGAAGTAACATCACCCCGTTTGGTTCGGGTGATACGGCGGGGAGTGGCGGAGTAACTTCAGGCCATCCTAACACGGATCTGATCGACGACTGATATATATCAACGACGTAATCGGGAAAATTTATCTCTATCGCGGCTGATAGTGTTGGTTCATGTACTGTTATGGCTATCATGTATTCTTTCCTCGTAACAGATTTAATTCTACGTTGGAATTCATCATTGATCTGTTCCATCTGATAACTGCCGGTTGATATTCCAACAACTACCGAATCAGGTGTTCCATCTGGCTTATTTTTATTTGCAAACACCAGAGAATTATTTGACTGCAGTCCGCCGAATGATTTTGACCGGATATTTGGCCAAATGGAGTATACTCGCAAATGCGCCAGTGCTAATTCTTTTACTGCAATCGCGGTTGGAAAATTAATACTGAATTCAGGGTTGGTTGAACTTACTGATATCATCGTGGTTTCAGCGGACTTGTATTTGCGATTATCTGCTGTAGTAGTTCTGTCATTATTTAATCCCGTATGATTTAAATCATGGTTTTCTAAATCAATTACTTCATGGTATGTCTTAACCATTATATCAAATTCAGAATCTGATATTGTCGTATCGTCAAGGCTTGATGATATAAACGACGACAATTTAGAGTACGTGTACGCTGCCGTGTGTAATTTTACAGAGTAATCGTGCAATTTTGTGCTCGTGCACGTGGATATCTTTTTCGCGATAATATTAAAAACCCCAGCAATTGTTGCTGATAATGACACACATATTGTCACAGCTACTGCTGCTGTCACTGGTGTTAGCACTGATAATACCACGCCGGTGGACGCAACGAGTGTAGATACCGAGTATACAACAAAATCAATGAGAACTACACGTCTTCGATATGTTTTTACTTTCTTTGTATACTTGTCAACGATGGTTTTTAGCGCTGTTTGCCATTCACGTACTTGGTCATATCTAAATATTTGAACGTCCATTATATTTTACTTAGTAACCAATTGAGGCGTTTCAGCAGCAAATTCCAGATATCACCAGTAAGATGCTGCGGTTAATTTCTTATCAGCTGATTCCAGTATAAATGTTTCTTCGTCTCCGCTTTTTAACACAATAGACACAACCCCGGAAAACTTACTGGTTGAATGCCGCCATGATATGTAGTGTATATACTAAATTTTGCAGCGCTGAACACAGACAACCTGTACACACCAGTGACTTCCGCGGTATGTTTGATAGTATTATTTTGCTGTGACTATGTTGAGAATCATAATGACACTGTGTATGCTACGTTGATGATCTGTTTGTGGGGAATTTTAATCAGATTAATTTTGTTAATGATATCAGAATTTCCACTTACGACATCTTCTAGTGTTTTTCATCGTTTCAATATTCGTCTTGACATCAGAGAGTTTCACGTCCGCGGTCAACAGGGTGCCAAACAAATCATCTGCGATTTCATTAAGTTTTCTAAAGTTTCTACGGAGATTTGTACCCACGTGGACATCATACTCGGCCCGCAACGTGGATAATTTACCATCTACGGTATTGTAGATAATGTCTACATAATTTTTTGTTGCGGAATCTTCGTCGTATGTTGGATCTCTTAGCACGACTATTTTATTTCCGTTCATGCTGAGTTCACCTGTCATTGTGTCGCCGGTATTCTTCAAACGATTACCAACGCTTCTTGCAATTTCATCTCTGATGGTTATAAACGATATATTTGAGTCTCTGAATCTACCACCGTCAGTAAACACACGGATGTTATCCATGGTAGCACCGAGAACTCTACGAATTATATCATTCCATTTGATATTGCTCGTTTTCAAAACGCCGCATTTATCCTTATAAAAAACGACTTCATCTCGGTCAACTCCAGAGAGGTTCGTGATATCTGCGAGTTCGTCTTTAGTCGCGTAATTTGACAAATCTATTTTTTTTAGTTTCAGTAGTATCACCGCGGTATCTTCCATAAATATCTATCATTATTCACAAACGACGCACTTGTATAATTGTGCACAACTTTGTGAGGTGGTAACGATTGTGTCTTTGAAATAGGTTCAAGTACAGCAATTCCTTCACGGCCGCATATTGGTGGATCGGTTAGTGTTTGTGTTGGTAGCGTTGAATACCAAACCTGGGTTTTGTACAGCCTGACATAGCTGGTGAATTCTTGCGGTGGAACTAGCCCATACGAGTTAAAATAAATAATTACACGGGGATCAATCGCGTATGCTACCCAATGAGTTCCTGCAACGGTACTATTATCGAGATTAATAACACCCTTCTCGATGTTGTTTGGTCGCTGAGGTAACTGATCTCGCATTAAAAGACCTCGTAAGTTTTTATTTTTATTTTTGTTTAGCAGCATCAAGTAAATCAAAATCTGACAGCGGCGAAATCAACTAATTGTTCCTGGAAGTCTTAGACCCTTTTCCCAAGGATGAGTTCCTGGAAGCGTTAAGCCCTTTCCCTTTGCTTTTTCTAATGCCATTGCAGCAGTGGTATCAACAGCGCCTAATGCAGCTGCTTTTGCAACGGCTGGAGCTTCAGCGGCTATCAATGATGATATTGTCGCGAGTAACGGAAAGATACCTCTGGTCTTAGCGGCGTCGCTGATGGCTCCGATGGAAAGTTTAAGTCGTATTCCAGTTTTGGATTGTTTGGCTTTATTAAGATGTTTAAGCTGACGTTCCGTCAACGACAGTTTATTTTCACCGTCTGTGATTTGATTGTTTATTGTTATTGTGGTTCCGGGATTTTTATTGATGCAGATTGTAGTTTTTGCATCTGACCAGGAGTCAGACTGACACTAACATGATGGTATGATGACATTTATGATAATACTCGTGTTTTTAAATCGTTGCATATTTTCCACTGGTGCATCAACGACTGTCATTCTACCACCAACACCTTCGTGTAACATTGCTTTGTCACTGAGTATGATCGCGACTGCTCTAGCACCAGCATGAATAACCGGTGGACCAGCTGTTCCTGTTGACACTCGAGCTATGCGGGCTCGAAAGTGTATATCAACGACAGAATAAATCCCAGTGTTCCAACGAGAAATAATGGATTGGATACAGTGTTGTAAAATCGCGCTGAGATATCAGTAAACCAGTATCGATGTTTTGTATGCGTCCCATGTATGATACTAATCTATGATATGCACGTGCAACATGATTATGCTTAAAATCCAGCAGTATTTCTTCAGATGTCCGTTTGTCCTCAAAGCAACTCCAGAAACTCCAAATGGGTAAAATACCATTGGATTTCCTTCTTGTCTTCTTACTCTGTGGTTTGCCTGAAGTGCAACAAATATATGTCGTGGTGCTGACACTCCCTGTTGTGATGCTATTTGCCACGTGAACAAACCAGCGGCGTTAACGGGAGAACTATATGTGGACATTGTAAGCCATGAAAGCATCAATTTACCACCTGTGTTCATAAAAGAATGTAATCGCTGTTCTTCAGTAAGCGATGGAGTCACTACTGGCATCCACAGTGACAGTTTTGTTAGTGTTACTTTACCATCATCAACTTCAGCAGGATGCCATATTGCTTCATTGTCAGTGGGTACTAACAAGTACTACTGTGTGTTTAGCGCCGAATATAACCTTTCTAACATCTTTGCAAAATCCAAAAATGACACAGTGGAATTGCGCTCTTCATTGTCGTTTAACATTCCTCGGCGTGCAGCAAGCCTCATGTTGTCATCTTCATTCATTGATGCAACTTCGGTTCTAGCTGCATTCATTCTTACGTTTCTGTTTTCTGGGTGATCAGATGTGTCTTTTGCAAACATCATTGTTGGACCAGGCGATCTTGTGTAGTCATCGGAGTATCTTGCAAGACCATGTATTGTCGTGGCAACATCGACATTTTCAAGACATGATTCAATATCCTTTCCATCAACAGAGTATGTAGCTCTGTTAAATAACGCCATTATGCCATTATTAACAAAACCAACTCGATCACCAATTCCGTATGCTGCCTCATCTGCTTTTGTACGTCTTCCTTTAACTTCGATAAATCCTTCAGAAGGTAGGAAATATCTGCTTGTGTCCTGAACTTGTAATTCAATTCTTCCACGTGCGTCTGGTCTGTGCGCATCATAAGAATAGTACTGGTAATCACGCACAGACTCATCTTTTGGGAACTGGAGCATCTATGTCAAATACTGTGTCAGTAGTAAATGGGGGCACCCTAGCGACAATGGGAATTAGCATTACAAGACCCCTTGGGCAACTCTAGCGACAATGGAAAATTAACATGGAGAAAAATCGTGGGACAATCTGGCGACAAGGGAAATTAACATGGAGAAAAATCGTGGGTCACTCTAGCGACATGGGGAATTTAACATGGAACTATAGTGTGGGTCTGTCTAGCGACAAGGGGAAATTAACATGGGAATAGAGTTTGGGTTTGTCTAGGGACAAGGGGAATTGAATATGGGATTTTTTTTAAAATTTAAATTTAAATTTAAATTTAAAAAAAGGGGTAGGCAATGGAAAGGCTATCTCTTTTCGAGAAATATGGCTGGCCCTGAAAAGGGCCTTTGGGTTTATGTTAATATTAATATTAACATAGATGGCATCTGTCACATCTTCTTCTTCTTCTTCTTAAACTCCTTCTAACTGCCGGTCCATACACAAGTACCCTCTTGAGACATCCTTGTCTTTCTATGTAAACTCTCCTCATCCATTGACTAGTATCTGTCCTATCAACAACAGTCCACTTGGACCTGACATACATGAGCATGTCCGTCCTAAACATCATGGAAGACACAAGGGTGGATGACTCAACTGTGGTCCACATCTTGAAGCGACGAGAATAGGTGGATCAATGCAGTGAACTGCGCTTATTTATAGGTACAGGAAGGATTGAAACGGATTGAATTCATTCACCAATCCGAACACGCGTTACAAAATTCAGTCAGCTCGCATCCAATCCGAAGAGAGCAGTCTGTGACGTCACGTGGTCTATATAGATTCGTTAGCGCTTGTGTGCAGTCAATCTATGCGACAGTGATTCAACATGACGGAAACTCAGAAAACGATCCATTGGGGTGCACCAGCAGGGGAGACTGCCCAAGGGAACCCGGACTTACTTTCAGAAGAGGTACATTGGGATTTTGTAGATTTTCTTACCTCGCAAGAATTTGTTCCGGAACCTTCGTTACCTTCTTCATTACCGCAAGTGGAGAATTTTACACAGAGACAGAAAGAAGAATTGGAGAAATTTATGCAACGACAAAAGGAAGCGGAACAAGCTTTTCTCCTACAGCAACAGCAACAGCAACAAGAAGAGGTAAGAAAAAAACAACAGCAACAACAGCAAGAAGAAGTAGCAGCAAAGAAACAAGAGGGTGAAAATCAAACGGCTACGGTACTGTTGGACATTTTAGCGGAGTTAAGAAGTCTGAAACAAATGTATCAGACTTCTTTATCACGACCGAAGAGAATACGACCTTCCCGAGCTAAACACGCCAACCCTGTGACTAAGCCTATCGTACCACCCTTAGTGATTTCAACCCAATCATCAGAAGTAGGCCTTGGCCGTGGCAAAGGCTTAAGGCAGTTAAAGTTGATTGGTTAAACTCACCCCTACACCAAAATAAAAAGGCCCTTTTCAGGGCCACCCACATTTCTCGAAAAGAAATACAAGTTCAATTTGCCAATAACTCAAAAATAAACCCCACCCATTTTACCCTTATAGTACGTGTCTGTGTATGAGTGCGTGAGTGTAGCTTCTTATTTTAAAATCAAAACTCAAAGACACTTACCTTATATCATTCATGTATTCTTTTATCCATTTTTTACAATCCCATTCACAGCACAACACTTTAATTAAAAGTTCATTGACTTCTTCTTTCTCCTTGTTTAGTCTCTCTGTTTTTTTAATTTCTTCACCGTTTTTTCCTCATTTTCTTCCCTTCTTCTTTTCTTCTCCTGTTTCTTTGCTTCTTTTAAATAGAATTGTCTTCTTTCTTCCTCTGAAGAATCCCTCTCTTCTTTCGAAGAATCCCTCTCTTCTTCCGAAGAATCCCTCTCTTCTTCTGAAGAATCCTTCTTTTCTTCTGACTCCTCTTGTTTCTTTTTTGGGCAGTCTGGAGACCAATGTCCTTTTTCTTTACAATAATAACAGGTATCTTGACTTTTGTCTTTTTTAGCCCCTGTTTTTTTTTTCTTTTTTGACGGTCTGGACACTCTGAAGACCAATGCCCTTTCTTCTGACAGATATAGCAAGTATCCTGACTCTTATCTCGAAAGGAAGGAGAGTAGTCTGTCGGCTGGTCTGAAGAGAATTTTCTAATGACCCCTCGCAAAGCTCTGACGAAACGTTCGATTTGGCTAGTCTCTTCCATCGTTCTCCTCGGTTTGAGAGTGAAATGAATAGTGAAAGGACAAGACACACTCTTTTTATATACGCTGGTTTGCCATGACTATAAATTAGTCTATGGTGTTTGAACTTTTGCACTCAAGATGAAACGATCCTATTCATTCGAGAAGAAAGAAGAAGAAGAAAGTAAGAGGCAGAAACGTGATCTATCGCCTCGTACCAGAGCTGAAATCTTGGCACAAATTCATGCCAGTGATTTTGAAGAGGACATGAGTGAACAAGAATCCGAACCCTCTAAACCAAGTTCACCACCCTTAGTCAACCCTGAAAAGTACAATTCCATTCGAGAGACGGAAAAGCGCTCATCTAGAAAATTTAGAACCACGGCTTACACCTACACGGTGAAGTTTAAAGATTTAAAGGCCGACGTACCCTTGGAGAAAGCAGAAGGGTTTATCACCGAGATGTGGGATTCTTTGCTCACCTCACTCAAGCGACAATGTCAACCCAAAGAAGACGATCGCTTGACACTATCCATAGATCACGACGGTTTGAAATCCCCTGTTTGGATCGAGTTTAGCAGACCCGTAGAACTAACCCCTTCCAAAATCATGGACAAGATTCAACACGTACAACAATCTAATGACCAGTTTGACATCACCGATGGTAAAGCCACACTGAAAATGGTCCACGTCTCTCTTCCTCAAGGGACAGGACGCAAAAAGATGTTATTGGTGGACAACCTTCGCAACACCAAAACAAGTCTCGTCCGAATTCACAACCCTCAAGACCAGATGTGTTTAGCCCGTGCCATCGTGGTGGGACGAACCTATGCCAACAAGAACGACACGGTAGAATGGAAAAGAACCTGGAAAACTATTCAACGATCCGATCCAGCCAAACAACGAAATGAAGCAGAACTCCTGTTACAACAAGCCGGACTGTCCAAAGACACACCCTGTGGCATTCCTGAGATGCAAAAATTGCAAGATGCCCTAGCTCCACGCTACACCTTGAAAGTGCACCCTCAAGAAATGCGTGGAACTCTGTTGTTTCGAGGCCAAGATTTTAAGGACGGAAAATACATTCATGTCTATTATCACGATGAACATTTCGATACCATTACCAGTATCACTGGATTCCTGGGATACAGTTATTATTGTGAGAAATGTGATTATGGCTATAACAATCGAGAGCAACACAAGTCTTGTGGATCGAAATGCCCAGGATGTTTGGCCTCTCCACCCTGTCTGAGCGAAGAACCAGTGCCTTGTTCAACTTGTCTGCGCACGTTTGTCAGCCCTACCTGTTACCAGCAACATTTGAAAACACAAGGTTCACAGAAGAAATGTGCTTGTCAGCTCCTGAGATTGTGCCCTACGTGTGGACAAGGCATACGTACCAATAGTACCAAGGCACACGTATGTCGAGGAAAGAAAAAATGTCACATTTGTCACCACATCGTGGACTTGGAACACGAATGTTACGTGCAAAAATACCAACCCCCACCAGAGAAAGAGGACGGTCACAAGAAGAAAGGCAATTTCATCTTTTTCGATTTCGAATGCATGCAAGAGACCGGCATTCACATTCCTAATTTCTGCGTGGCTCATCGAGCGTGCGAGAAGTGCATTCAAGAACCTATCTTCAGTCATTGCCCTCACTGCAGCAAGATTCCTGGAGGACGTGAAAAAATCTTTCGAGGACCAAACACGTTAGCCGATTTTGCCCAATGGGTCTTAGACCCCATCGACAAGACATGGAGCAAAGAGGACATCGAACGTTACGGAGATTGTCATCGTCATGCCACGGTGATGGCTCACAATTTCTCCGGATACGATGGACAGTTTCTTCTCAGATACTATACGGAACAAGGCACCGAACGTCCTAAAGTCACTTTGAACGGAGCCAAAATCATTTTCATGCAAGTGGGACAAGTACAGTTTAAAGATTCGATGAGTTACTTGGCCATGCCTTTGAGTCGAATGCCTAAAACGTTTGGAATGACAGAAATGGCTAAAGGGTACTTTCCACACTTTTTCAATACGGAAGCCAATCAACATGCCGTTCTACCCCATTTGCCTGAGGCTCACTATTACGACCCCGACAACATGCGTACCGAACAACGAGAAGCTTTCTACGCTTGGTACCAGGCTCATGCCTCTGACCCCTTCGACTTTCAGGAAGAAATGTTAAAGTATTGTCGTTCCGACGTGGACATTTTACGGCGTTGCTGTGGAAAATTTCGAGAACTGTTCATGGAACACGGAGGGGTCGATCCTTTGAAAGAAGCTTGCACCATTGCCAAAGCGTGTTCCTTAGTGTACCGCCAACGATTCATGCCTGAAAACACCGTGGCTGTCATCAGTCCTCAAACGACCCACTATGTCAAGCGTCAATACTCGGTCAAAGCCCTACGTTGGTTACATTACTTGTGCGACAAGGAAGACAAATGGATTCAGCATGCCCGCAACGGAGGAGGCGAAAAGACCATCGGAACGTATTCGGTAGATGGCTGGGACTTAGAAAACCCCAAGATCGTGTACGAGTTTAACGGTTGCTTATTTCACGGATGTCCCATCTGTTACCCTGACCGTGACACTAAAAATCAGTTTTTGCAACGAACCATGGAAGACTTGTACCAGGACACTTGTCAGCGACGCCTAAAGTTAGAACAGCAAGGATACCAAGTGGTGGAAATGTGGGAACACGAGTACGATCACCGTTTGAAAACCGATCCCGAGTTTAAACACCTCGTGGAAAGTTACCAGTTCATGGACCCGCTGAACCCGAGGGATAGTTTGTACGGAGGAAGGACCAATGCCACCTGTTTGCTGTACCAAGCCGACGAAGAGAAAGGAGAAGAAATCAAATACTTGGACGTGTGTTCGCTGTATCCCTACGTGTGCAAATATTGTCGCTTTCCTGTAGGGCACCCGCAATTGTTCACGGAACACATCGACCTGAAAAACATTCGACAATACGAAGGCTTGATCAAGTGTAAAGTTTTGCCTCCCACGAACCTATACCATCCCGTCTTACCTCACCATTGTCAAGGCAAACTGATGTTTCCCTTGTGCCGAAACGTGCAACCAGGACCAACCTTGCCATCACAGCCAGGAAGAACGTGCCTTGACGGGAACCTGGGTCAGCGTGGAATTGTTCAAAGCTCTGGACATGGGATACCAACTGTTAGAAGTGTACGAAATTTGCCACTTTCCCAAGACACAACAGTACCACAAGGGTGACCCTTCTCAGAAAGGCATTTTCGCCGACTACGTGGATGCCTTTTTGAAACTGAAACAAGAAGCCAGCGGCTATCCTTCCTGGTGTCACACTCCCGAAGACCAAATACAATTCAAAGAGAAATACTACGCACAAGAAGGCATCTCTTTAGACCACATCGAAAAAAAAGAAGGCAGCCGATCGTTTGTGGGGTAAAATGGCACAACGACCGTGTTTACCCAAGACGGAATATTTGACAGAACCTTCCCGCTACTTCCAGATGATTCACGACAAAACCAAATACATGAAACACGTGGACGTCGTTCGAGAGGATTTGATCTTGGTCAATTACGAAGAAGATCTGGACTTTGTACAAGACGACCCTTTTGGAAATGTCATCATTGCGGCTTACGTGACAGCTCATGCTCGATTAAAATTGTACGAAGCTTTAGAACTGTTAGAAGAACGCGTCCTGTACTTTGACACGGACAGTTGCATTTACATCCATCACCCGATTCGACAGCACCCTGACATCGAAGGAGACCGTTTAGGAGCCTGGACAGACGAGCATCCCGACGACAAGATTCTAAGTTTCGTCAGTGGTGGTCCCAAAAATTACGGCTACGAATACCGGGACAAACAAGGAGAAGTGCACACGACGTGCAAAGTGAAAGGACTGACTCTGAATCATCGTACCAGTCGAGTGGTCAACTTTGGGGTATTGAAAGAAGCCTTGCAATCGGGAGAGGATGGAAACTTTAAAGTGACCACTTGTCAACCGAACAAGATTGTACGTTTACCCACTCACCACATCGTCAGTCGGCCCCTGGAAAAAATCTATCAAATCGTGTACCAGAAGCGAGTGAGACTTCCCAATCACTTTACGTTGCCGTACGGTCACATCGATATTGGTCAGCATATAAAAAGGGACAACATCCAAGACCAATAGTTCATTGTTCATTGAAGTAACTTACCATGTCGTTGACGAAGAAGAAACCAGATTGGTTAGGAGTCAAATGTTGGACATCACCGAGACCAGGGTTTTGAGGCTTGGACACAAGAGGTGGCCCAGTATGCACGAGAGTTATTCAAGGAAAAAAGTTACTTTTCAACCTGTGTTAGTGACGGTTCCAGAAGAACCCGTCACCCAGGACAGGACTGTCGTGGACAGGCCTGAAAGACCCTTTCGGGAGGACACTTGTGTGACCTTACCCCCTACTATAGAACTGGTTAGAACTTTACCCAAAACATGTGGTTGTTGTACAGACACTTGTTTTTTATTCCACGTTCATGTGCCTTTTATTCTTGTACTTAAGCCTTTGGCTTTTATGTATTTTTGTCTTTCGTATTCATGTTTGAAAAAAACATTCAATAAACGTGTTCTGAAAAAGTATATAAACTCTTGTCTTGTTTGTTTTTTCGTGTCACAACTGACATTCCTCACACCATGGCTACCTCTACTGTCTGTGCTCCCTCTTCCTCTACTGTCAAAGTCATCCACGAACACTTAGATCGTGCCAGTTGGGAGGCTTTGTATCTTCGCCATCCCTTTAACATGCTCATTGCTGGACCTAGCGGTTCTGGCAAAACTGAATTCGTCAAACGTTTGATCGAACATAAACATCATTTGATCGATCGGCCCCCTCAACGGATCGTGTGGTGTTACAAAGAGTGGCAATCGGCGTACAGCCTCTTGCGAGAAAGTCAAGGCGATTCCATCGTGTTTGTGGAAGGCATTCCTAAAGAAGACGACGGCATCGTCTCTGACTCCCGTCAAACCCATTTGGTCATTTTCGACGACATGTTAGGAGAAGACGAAGAAGAAATTAAACTGTGGTTCACGCGCAAAGGGCATCACCGTAATGCCAGTGTCGTTTACATCACCCAAAATTTGTTTCAACAAAGTAAAGCCCATCGCACCATCAGTCTCAATGCGCATTACGTGGTCTTGTTTAAAAGCCCTCGAGATAAATCGCAAGTGCAAGTCTTAGCCAAACAGTTAGGAACGCCTTGGCTGACTCAGGCGTACGACGATGCCACTCAAACGCCACACGCCTATTTACTCGTCGATTTGAAACCTACGACTCCCGAGGATTTGCGATTTCGTACCCACTTGTTTCACCACTGGTGCCAAGACGGAGGGCCTGTCCTGTACACGTCTCCGTCCTCGACTTCATTTCACTCCCAATAAAAAAATCTATAAAAACCTCAGACCCTTTTTCGTCTGTCTCACACAGTGCGAACATGACGTCCCTTCAGTCGCATCTTCCCGTCAAATTGATTCGTGCCTTGTATGGCATCAGTCGAGAAAAAAAATCCACAAACACGAGCTCGTATCTTAGAAGCTAGTCTCAAAAAAGTCTTACGATGGTTCACGGTGACGGCACGTCAATTACTCCAAGGAATCATTCAGATTCCTCATCAAACCAAACGCTTTTTTGATCGAAACAAAGTCGCTTTGGTCCAACTGGCCGATCCCCGCATCGACACTCAAACCAAAAAACAAATCATTTTGAAACCTGGAGGGAGCAGTACTCTAGGAGGGGTCATCATTCGCTCACTCTTAAGATGGGATCCTAATGCCTCCAAAGTTATACCCAAGACAAAAGTCCAACGAAGCCCCAAGAAGAAAAAGACCAGGTCCCCAAGGAGAACTTCTCCAGTGGCAGGAGCCTCCTCTGACCAGACACCACCACCACCCCGGAAAAAGAAAAGAAGCCCCCAGAAAAAGAAAAGTCCACAGAAAACTAGTCGCAAGAGAGGCACTTCGGCCAGGACGCAACCTTACACTCGCAAACCACGACCTGCCACGGCGGTGACTGCGTCTCCGGCAGCTTCACGTTTGTCCACTTCTCCGTTAATAACACCCAGAACTGAAGAGTACTTGGAGACGTTGATCACACCAAGAACTTCTCCGTTGATGACCCCCAAAAGAACTTCCCCAGTGGCAGGACCTTCCAATTTAGTGGCAGTGGCTGCTGCTCACAAAGTACCTTCTCCCAAAATCAAAGTTCAAGAAAGATCGGGCATGTTACAAAGTTTACTGGATTTGTCCAAGCAAGAACTGGCTCGATTTAGTCCGTTACGTACCCCTGCACGACGTGTCATGCCTGTCCTCAAACTAATACGACGTAAAGACAATCAGTGGCGACGCGTTCCAGTATAAAAAAGGCCTGTGACCAAGTCGGGTATCAGTGTTTTTTGGTGCTCCTGAAGACTCAAAGATGTCACCCTCCAGAAAACCCCAAGGAAAGAAAAGGAAAGGACTGCCACCACGTTTAGCCAAACATGGGGACATGTTATCTGTCCTGTCCAAAGCTTCTCCACCTCTACGAAAAAAACTCATTCAAACAGCCTCCAAAGAGGTCATCGATACCGTGTGCGAATGTTGTTTGAACGTTTTGAAAGGCACGATCCCTTTGTCCAAACACCAGAAACAATGCTTAGGCAAACATCGTCACGTTCTTCGCCAAATGGTTCAAAAGAAAATTCCCATTCGTCAAAAAAAGAAGATGTTAGTGCAACGTGGAGGTATTTTACCTCTCTTGTTAGGCCCCATACTGAAAGGAGTCTTGGGAACCATGTTGGGAGGACTGGTGGGAGCAAGATAAAAAGGCCTCGGAAGTTCCAAGATCTCAGAATCGACCCCTGACAACCCCATGGAAGGACGAAAACTAGCTTTAGTGCCTTACAAACGATGGATGGAATACCATCGGTGGCAAGAACAACACACCCCGCATTTACCTCCCAATCCCCATTTGAGCGAGATGTCCCAGTTACAACACGAATTGCAGTCCTTGATGGATCGCCAAGATTCGTTCGAAACAGAAAAATCGCAAAAGTACGGTCAACTCTTGCAACGACTGCAACTCTTTCACCAGAAAGCTTTAGACGAAACAGCTCTACCCACTCTGAAAGATTTTAAGACCTTGATGAAAAGTCCAGCACCATCACCAGTACCAGTACCAGTACCAGTACCACCAGTACCCGTGACCAAGCCAGAAAAAGGAGAAGAAGAGGAAGGGTTTCAAACTCCACCAGAAAAAGTACGCAAGTTAACAACACCACCTACCTACAGAATTGGATGGATTAAAAAGATGATGGCCACCCCTTCTTCCTTACAAGAGAAAAAGAAAGTGAAGACAGAAGTGAAACAAGAACCGATATCCCCCGCTCAGACATCCTTCTCCTCTTCGACACCTATTGCTGGCCGCACACGCAAAGCATTGCAATCCAAGAAAATACCCAAGAGAAAAAGAGTAGCATCCTCCAAGAGTGGGTGTCTTATTAACACACCAACCAACACAAAGAAATGGAAAAAGTCTTAGCCAGCATTTACTACGATCCCTCCCATCCTGCAGGTTACGCAGGAGTTCAAAAATTGTATCGTGCTGCCAAAACGCGACTGAAAAGTCTCCGTTTACCTCAAGTGCAACGATGGTTACAAGAACAAGCTACCTACACTTTACACAAACCCATTCGACGCAAGTTTGCCAGAAGTCGCACCCGAGTGGAAGGCATCGATCATCAATGGCAAGCCGATTTAGCCGATGTCTCTCATTTGGCCAGCTACAATCGTGGCTACAAATATTTGTTTTGTGTCATCGACGTCTTTTCCAAATTTGCCTGGGTCGTGCCCTTGACTTCCAAATCGAGCAGCGAGTTAGTGCGAGCCCTGCAACGGGTGTTGAAACAAAGCGGTCGTCACCCTCTTCGATGGCAAACGGACAAAGGCACCGAATTTCTGAACCAAGCTTTCCAAAAAGAATTAAAGAAACGTGACATTCATTTTTTTACCACCGAGAATCCCGAAACCAAAGCCAGCATCGTGGAACGTTTTCAACGCACTTTGAAAGAACGCATGTGGAAATATTTTACGCATCACCACACTCTGAAGTACATCGACATCTTACCGCACCTGGTGCAAGCGTACAACCAATCTTACCATCGAAGCATCGGACGTGCCCCGCAAGACGTGACTCCCGACAACGAAGTGTTGGTGTTTGAGCGTCTGTTTGGTACGTCCCGGATGAGGGCTGTCCCCGAGAAAAGTGGAATGTTGGCCGTAGGAGATTGGGTGCGTATTGGCAAAACCAAACGCACTTTCGACAAAGGTTACTTACCTAACTGGACGACCGAATTGTTTCGCGTCACTGGACGAGTGCATGGCCGTCATCCTGCCGTCTATAAATTGGAAGACATGAACGGAGAAGTGCTCAAAGGAACGTTTTATTTGCCCGAGTTACAACGTGTCACCAAAAAAGAAGACGACGTGTACGACATCGAAAGCATTCTCGAACGCAGAACCCGTAAAGTGGGCAAACGACGTGTCAAAGAAGTCAAAGTACGTTGGAAAGGATATCCACCCAGTTTTGATTCTTGGATCGACGCTTCGCAAGTCATCGACTATAAAAAGAAGTGACCATCATGCCCTTTCACACAGCAGACGCAGCTACGTCGACCACTCCTCCTTCACCTAGTTCTTCTGTGCAAGATTTACAAAAACAACCCTTGTGGGTGTGGTGTGGAGAACGTGTGCCTAAAACACAAATCGTCTTTTTCTGACAAATCTTCGTGGTGTATTGTGTCATCGGGGCAGCCATTGCCAATTTGAGTTTGCAACAAGGAGACAAACAATTGTGGACCATTTTATTGAGCAGTTGCATCGGTTACCTGCTTCCTAATCCCTCCCTGAAATGCTCCTCGAACGGGAACCCCGGGAACCTTGTGTCCAGTGTCAGTGCCAGTCACCACTTCAACCACAATCAGAACCCCATTTTAGACGGAGACACGCCTCTGACGTCCAGTAATATCCCCTCGGACAGCCACAGAACTCTGGAATTATGAGTCACCAAAACCAATTTTACTTAACTTTACCCAGTGACAGTTCCATGGAGGTGTTTCCCAAGAACACGTTGTGCTGTTACACGGCCAAATTACCTCAAGCCATCCAGTTAGATCACGAAGCCCATTGGGAAGTGGCTTTAGTAGAAATGATTCACCCGACCCAAGTCCTCAATGTCCTTCCCAATCAAAATTTTTTTGATGTGGAAGTTCATGACGAGCAAATGCAACAGTGGATGGATAGCAATGTCAAATATGACAAGAAAACCCGTACACAAAAGTACACCACCTATCACTTGTTCATTCCCCCAGGCTATTATTTTAGTGGTCAACATTTGGTCAGCACCATAGCCTCCAGGTTTAATGTCGTGTTTCTGAAAGCTTTGGAGCATGTCAACAAAATTGTCACCATGGAGTACCACAAAGCAGCTCGTCGCTTCTTGATGAAATTTGAACGAAGTAAAATCGTGTCCATTTTATTATGTCCTGAATTGTTTGACATGTTGGGCGGAGACATGGACATGAGAAAGGCCATGCTAAAGAAAAACGAATTACCCATCGTTTACGACAACGAGTCTTTTAGCAAGTTATTTCGTGCCCCGGTAGAACTGAACCAAGGACTGAATTTGATGTTCGTGTATTCCGATGTGGTGGAGTACAACGTGGTGGGACACACCTCCGTACCGTTACTGCGTGTCATTCCTTTCAAAGTAGATTCTGCCACGAACGCTGACGAGGAAGGTGGAAAGACTTACCACGTCCACCGCGAATTTGTACATCCTCACTATTTGCCTGTCAGCAAGTCGTATTTGGACACGGTCAACATTGCTATAAAAGGAGATCTGGGAAAAAATATTCCATTCACCAAAGGAAAAGTCACGGTGAAACTCCATTTTCGTAAACGGTTCTCTCACGACTCGTAAGTAAGTCATGTATCCAGTGTACCGAAGGGTTGCTCGACAGCGAGGACACGGTTTAGGAGATATGTTAAAATCGGCCTTTCGTTCGGTGGCCCCGGTGTTGAAACCGATGGTGACACGCGGATTGCACACCTTGAAAGATGCGGCACTAACGCAAGGCAAAGAATTTCTCCAAAATGTCATCATCGACAAACAAAACCCTAAAGAAGCCTTCATGAGGGCAGGCAAAAATGTCTTGCTGCAAACGGGCAAAGACATTTTAGGCCAACGAGAAACACCTATAAATGCCCTGCACGCTACCGAGTCAGGCATTCAGCAAGGACAAGGCAGAAAGAGACGACGAAGAAAACACCCTTTCACCAGACTTCAAGCGAGAAAGGCCAAGAAAAGAAGAACCGTTCGAGACTTAGACGTTTTCGATTATTGAGAAAAGAGACAAAAAAAAAATGATGCACCGAGAATCTTGCGCTTGTTCCAAGACGGAACTGGATCTGTTTGCCATGCCCCCCCCCCCACGATGATGACGATGCAAGAATCCCAGTGGGTGGAATTTCACCCCGTCTCCTCACTGACCGATTCCGCTCCCATCGAGTTTGAAATCAAAGGACAGCCCGAAGATTACATCGATCTGAATAGCAGTTACTTGTACCTGAAAGTCAAAATTCTAGATAAGACTGGAGGTGCTATAGACGATGAAGCAGTAGCTCCCGTCAACAATTTCATGCATTCCTTGTTCAGTGGAGTGGACTTGTACTTGAATAACAAACTGGTCAGCAGCAGCATGGATACTTACCCTTATCGTGCCTACCTGGAAAATCTCTTGACGTACGGAATAGATGCCAAGAAAAACTCATCTCAATGCCTGTGTGGTATGGGAAGCTGACGAACCTACCAAGTTTGAAATATTGGAAACTGATGAAAAGAAAGACAACAATGATGGATTTGTAGAACGAAGAAAGAGAATCACGGGAGCCGACACAAGTTTAGAACTGATGGATCGTTTGCATTTGGACATGTGGTTGCAAGAAAAGTATTTGCTGAACGGGGTGGATGTCCGCCTGAGACTGAATCGTAGCAGTGCCGCTTTCCATTTGATGGCTGATAGTGACGGTTACAAAACCAAAATCCTAGAAGCCAGACTCTACGTACGCCGTGTGGAAGTGTTACCTAAAGTGGGAAACGACATCAGTCAGACGTTGAGCAGAACGACCGCCAAGTATCCCATACGACGCGTGGAAGTGAAAACCTTCACCATTCCCAAGGGACAGCGATCCATGATCGAAGATCATCTGTTCCAAGGACAGTTACCCAAACGTTTGATCGTTGGTATCGTCGAGAATACAGCCTTCAACGGAGCTGCCGAAAAAAAATCCTTTCTACTTTCAACACTTTGGCGTGTCCAAAATCGAAGTCAGTCGCGATGGCAAGACCTTGTGTACCCGACCTTTCGAACCTGACTTTAAAAAGAAGAATTGCTTGAGATCGTACTTGTCCTTGTACGAAGCCACCGGACAGTTAGGAACCAATACCAGTCACGGTATTACGTACGAGGAGTATGCAGGAGGCTACGCTTTGTGGGCTTTCGATTTCACTCCAGACCAAGGCAACGACGAGGGACATTTCCACCCTATAAAATCCGACCAGATTCGTGTGGAAATTCAGTTTAAAGACCGAGACCCTGATGAAACAGTGAACGTCATCCTGTATGCAGAATTCGATAATACGATAGAAATCAACAGTTTGAGAGAAGTCATCCTAGATTACTAGAAACCATGGAAGACTGTTATCCCTCTTTACCTAGTGGAGAAACTTTTAGTGTTGGATTATTGTTAAAAAATGTTAGAGTTGTTGTTGTTTAGTGTTAAGTGAGTTTTGAATAAAAAAAATGTTGTGTTTTGAAAAAATTGTTTGATGTTATACTGTTGGATTATTGTTAAAAATGTTAGAGTTGTTGTTTAGTGTTAAGTGATTTTTGAATAAAAAATGTTGTGTTTTGAAAAAATTGTTTGATGTTATACTGTTGGATTATTGTTAAAAATGTTAGAGTTGTTGTTTAGTGTTAAGTGATTTTTGAATAAAAAATGTTGTGTTTTGAAAAAAATGCCTTTGTCTTTTGTTTAGCTATAAGAATGTTGGATTGATGCTCTTTCATTTCTTACTATCCCTCTCATGACACTCACTAAACGTTGCGACTCAAAACCCGTGTGGGGGATGTTTTCCTTCACGTCCGCGCTTTGACTTTAAGAACCGGGGTTGTTTCCAGTCTAACCATCCATTGTCGACTCATCCTCCTACGAAGATGTGCTCCAAACTAGCTAAGCTCAACGAAGCCTACGTGAATTTGCATAGGGTCAGACACAGTCTGATACCGAAGCCAGAAGAAATAGAGAATGTGAGAATGTTAAAAATCACTGAAGACCTGATAGAAGAGCTCTTCAGAGAAGAAATGAACAGGGAAAAAGAAGAATGGACAGAGAAGTACAGACTTCAGAGACAGCAGCAACAGCAGCAACAACAACAACAGCAGCAGCAACCTGAAGCTGACAGAGGCTTTGTCGATTGTCGTATCGACACGAAAGAGTTCTTCTTCTCTTTTCGAAGAAGCAGACCTATCGCCAGAAAGTCTATCCTCAGAGGACATCGCATTCTTAGAAACTAAAAAAGAATGCTATAGCAAACAAAAAAAACAACCCTTTTCAGGGCTACCCAAATACTCTAGAAAAGAAATAACGATCGATTTGCCAATGTGTGTAGGTAGAGTAGTGTGAAAATAAACACTAACTCTTTTTAAAAATGTGAGGGTATGTGTTTGTGAGTTTGTGTGTTTGTAAGTGATCAAGTACGTTGGTGTGGATAGTAGATTAAAATGATGTCTTTATTTGGTGTTTGAGGTGTAGATTTAGGGGTTAGATTGGATTGCTTTGAGTATGTGGATAGTCAATTGAAGTGATTTATAAAAAATTTTAAAATAGTGATGGGTAGAATAAAAAAGTGAGTGAGTGTTTCTTTTAGGTCCGCGCGTTGTTGTTATTTTTTTTTTGGTCATGATCTAGGTAAGATCAATTTTATGTTTTTAGGGGGATGTTTTCCTTCACGTACGCGCTTTCACTATAAATTGAAACTCGTTCGGCAGTCCAACTACCCTTGTTGATTGATCAACACCAAAAATGAACACGAGACTGGAGAAACTGTTGGAACTTCATGTGCATCTGGAATATGCCAGGCGCATATTAAATGAGCTGGCCGCGGCAGCCATTGTGGAGGAGGGAAGGATAAGAGAGGAGGAGGAAAGAAGAAACAAAGAAGAGGAGGAGAGAAGATATAAAGAAGAAGAGGAAAGAAGATACAAAGAGGAGGAGAGAAGATACAAAGAAGAGGAGGAGGAGGAAAAGGAGAGAAGAAGAAGAAATTTCAGAATCCCAGAGAGCGAAAATTGGGATTCTGAAGCGACATATCCTGCCTCTGCTCTCTCCCCCCAAAAGGTAAAAAGTAACTGGGGGATAAGATGTGTATGCGGCGCCAGGCCTGGAAGGTGCCACCATTAACCAGGTGTCCATGAAGTTCCAAACAAAAAAACAGCCCTTTTCAGGGCTACCCAATACTCTAGAAAAGAAATAACCATCAATTTGCCAATGTGCAGGTAGAGTAGTGTGAATATAAACACTAACTCTTTTTTAAGATAGTGTGAGGGTATGTGTTTGTGTGTTGGTGCTTGTAAGAGCTAAGGTATGTGAATAGTAGATTATGGGTTTCTTTATTGTTTCTTAGCGTAGGTGAAGAGTATAGTTAGGGTTTTGTAAGCGCTCACGTACGATTGTGTGGATAGTAGATTATGGATTTTGTTTATTGTTTCTTAGCGTATGTGGAGAGTATAGTTTGGGTTTTGTAAGCGCTCACGTACGATTGTGTGGGTAGTAGATCATGGATTTTGTTAATCGTTTCTTAGCGTATGTGGAGAGTATAGTTAGGGTTTTATTATATGAAATGAAAAAGTAGGGGGATGTTTTCCTTCACGTCCGCGCTTTTCGTATAAGAACCCACAGTATTCGTCGTTCAAACCATTCTGCAAAGAATAAAAAAAAGAAGATGGCTTCTAACCAAATGGACAAAATGGAAAAATTGCAAAACGTCCTCGACAATTTAGGAATGATAGAGCAAATGTTGGTTAACCTAAACGAGGATCACTATTCTTATAGTCCCCATCGAGTGAAGATGGAGATAAACAATTTACGAAAAATGAAGGTAATCATCAGTGATCTGTTGAAAGAAATAAAGGAGGAGAAGGAGGATGAAGAGGAAAGGATAAGGATGAGAGCATGGAATGAAAAAATTGAAAAAGAAGAAGAAAATGAAAAGAAGAAGAAAGAAGAGGAGGAAGAGAAGAAGAAAGAAGAGCAGGAGAAAAAAAAGAAAGAAAAGAAGAGAAAGAGTGTTGGAGATAAAATAAGAACTTGGTGGAGAAAAAGAAGAAACTAGAAGCAGAAGAAGAAGAAGAAAACCCAAAGGTCCTTTTCAGGGCCAGCCATATTTCTCGAAAAGAGATAGCCTTTCCATTGCCTACCCCTTTTTTAAAAAAAGTTTTTAAAAAAAAAAATCCCATGTTCAATTTCCCTTGACGCTATAAAGTCCCACCCTGTTTAAATTCCTTTGACGCTAAACCGTCCCACGATTTTTCTCCATGTTAATTTCCCTTGACGCTAATCTGACCCACGATTTTTCTTCATGTTAAATTTCCCTTGACGCTAATCTGACCCAGGGGTCTCTGTAATGCTAATTCCCATTGACGCTAATCTCACCCCATTTACTACTTCTGCGTCATTCTGTATCCTGAGGGACCAATAATCTTCGCCTGGATTATATCTGGCGACAGAGATAATTAGTATTGGGTCTGCACTGGCTTGTTATGGTCAAAAAAGTAATTGATGATTATTGTCCTCCCGACGTGTTAAATAGTCGCCACGTCCTTCAAAATGCTGACATATAGTTTGCCGTGTAGGCACAAGACTGAGACGATAGATAGTCACGACAGAGCACACATAATTAAACACTGGCCAGAGTTAATCTTGAGGATATATACAGGAGAAAAGCATATGCCACAATGAGTGGCATTCTACATTACGCCGAAGGCAGCACGCAAAGTATGTATGTATGTATGTATGTATGTATGTATGTATGTATGTGTGTGTGTGTGTGTGTGTGCGTGCGTGCGTGCGTATGTATGTATGTATGTATGTATGTATGTATGTGTATGTATGCATGTATGTAACACTTTTTGAACAATTTCATAAAAGGTTACAACAGAAAAAAAACATAAAGCACATATATGTATCCGGTTACAACAAACATTTTCACAACATTTTACTAGAAGTATCACTTAAGATTTATATCGATTGTATGGGTTTGTCCTTCTGGGAATTCTGAGAAATCTGTATACACATGAAAAAATCTTGCACGGTGGCGTTTATTTTTAGAAGTAAGGCTTGATATCGAGTGCTTTGTCATTATTTATACCTAGAAAAGCTTGTGCAAATCCTGTACCGGTCGACTCCTTGTACATCGAGGTGATAGTTCTTTTATGCGTATACAGGCAAAATAAACCAATGGAAGACACATGCAAAAGCACGTAACTTTCTTCTAAACTATGGCGTTACTAGTGGGTGCGGCGGTGCGGACCGCTCCGGGTGACACCATCAGAGGGAGTGACACCAAAATGAATGTCTCTAAAATTATTAAATTTTTGTGCAGGAAGGGGGTCCATGGTGGTGACACCATGAGTTACTGCACTGGGTGACACCAACCCTAGTGACACCACTGCTTCTAAAAAGTACATAAAACCTGTATGCAGGACACATAAATCACAAACTTCTACATCCTGCATAATAATAACACGTCGATCCGTTTAAGTATGGATCAGTGCGGTACTGTTGATAAAATTAAATATAATTAATACTTTGTAAACAAAACACCGTCAGGAAATATTTTCAAGTAGAGTCAACTGAGATGTCATCTACCTTCCCGCGAGAACGGTGGTTTTAAAACGAAATTTTGCGTAACTGTGTACAAAAATCCTATATTCTACAATCGCAACTTCAAACAATATTTTAGTATGTTATTATATAATCAAGACTACACCTGAAAGTCAGCCAATACATCCATAGTTTATTATTGTTGACCCAATAATCCTGCTAACCCACCATGGGTTCTTTATATTGGTATAAAGCTTTCATTGCCATCGACTTATGTTCCTAGAAACTTCAAATTAAACGTGATTCCTCTCCATCAGTTGGTGTAGATGGAGTTCATGCTATATCAGATAATTAATATACCAAAACTTCAGCTGGTATAGATGGAGTTCATGCTATAACAGATAATTAATACACCAAAACTTCAGTTGGTATAGATGGAGTTCAGGCTATATCAGATAATTAATATGCCAAAACTTCAGTTGGTGTAGATGGAGTTCAGGCTATATCAGATAATTAATATGCCAAAACTTCAGTTGGTGTAGATGGAGTTCAGGCTATATCAGATAATTAATATGCCAAAACTTCAGTTGGTGTAGATGGAGTTCATGCTATATAAGATAATTAATATACCAAAACTTCAGTTGGTGTAGATGGAGTTCAGGCTATATCAGATAATTAATATACCAAAACTTCAGTTGGTGTAGATGGAGTTCAGGCTACATCAGATAATTAATATACCAAAACTTCAGTTGGTGTAGATGGAGTTCAGGCTATATCAGATAATTATTATTCCAAAACTTCAGTTGGTGTAGATGGAGTTCAGGCTATATCAGATAATTAATATACCAAAACTTCAGTTGGTGTAGATGGAGTTCAGTTGGTGTAGATGGAGTTCAGGCTATATCAGATAATTAATATTCCAAAACTTCAGTTGGTGTAGATGGAGTTCAGGCTATATCAGATAATTAATATGCCAAAACTTCAGTTGGTGTAGATGGAGTTCAGGCTATATCAGATAATTAATATTCCAAAACTTCAGTTGGTGTAGATGGAGTTCAGGCTATATCAGATAATTAATATACCAAAACTTCAGTTGGTGTAGATGGAGTTCAGGCTATATCAGATAATTAATATTCCAAAACTTCAGTTGGTGTAGATGGAGTTCAGTTGGTGTAGATGGAGTTCAGGCTATATCAGATAATTAATATTCCAAAACTTCAGTTGGTGTAGATGGAGTTCAGGCTATATCAGATAATTAATATGCCAAAACTTCAGTTGGTGTAGATGGAGTTCAGGCTATATCAGATAATTAATATGCCAAAACTTCAGTTGGTGTAGATGGAGTTCAGGCTATATCAGATAATTAATATACCAAAACTTCAGTTGGTGTAGATGGAGTTCAGGCTATATCAGATAAGTAATATACCAAAACTTCATATCAGTTAAGTAATATACCATAACTTCATCACTAGGATTACGCTTTTGCCATCCGCTGGAGAATACTTACATCACAACAGTTTCATCCGAAAGGTATGCCCATTGAAATTTTCACCAAGACTTGATATACATATACTTACACTATCTTTTGATCATGAAATTATCTACGTGTGTACTAAATTTAAGTTAATATACTTGCAATTTTTGTAATGGCATAAAAACATTAGCTAATACCTCCTGAAGTTTATATAGCAATGGCTATACTAACGTATACTATAATGAAGAAGGAACACACTAAGAACGTAGACTCCCCGAAAGCTCTGATGGCAGAGCACCGCGTTTAAGTCAGGTATATTCCTGATTTGAACTCAGGCAATGCCGTGAATTTCTCTCTCCTTCGGTGAGCAACGTAACAAATGTCGACCATCATGAACCGAGGACTGAGTTCGATCTTTTGTTAATGTTTACCAAGTTGTCTATTAAGTTCAACTCGTCGTGGTTCTTTCTTCTTTTGCTAACAATTACTTTCTCTGCTCATTTGTCAACTTTACATTCTTTTCTCAAAATATTTCATTACAAGAGCAGCTGTGGGTCGCGGAGACATCTCACTGATATATATTGTTACGAGTCTATACTCTTAAAATAAGTAATAGAAAAGAGTGAAGACAACAAGCTTTGTAAAATATAACAAATAATTTATTTCCCTAGAATAAAAAGTGATAAGATGAGGAAAAAAGAACTTACAGTTTTACGAATTAAATCCAAATATAATCCAAGAATAAAAAAAAAAACACAAGTCCTATCAATGAAAAATTCTAAGTAAATCCTCTTTCTCCAACTGCATTTGTTTCTCTTCTGTCTGTTACTGCATTTGTTTCTCCTCTTTCTCCAGCAGTATACATACTATATATGTATAATACAGTATTAAAATTATTCATGGTATCATTCGTATACAACTGTGTCATATGTAATGGAGAATAATGAAAGAAAAGAAAGTGCTGTTATAAACATTCCCATTCATTGTGTCATTTGGCTAATTCCTTCTCACAAATATCTTTTTAGAGAGTTTCGAAAGAAAGGTAGACGTTGATGCTTTCATTCATTGCGCATGATTTATGTATATACTTTATCGATCTACTTGCATTTTGTCTCCTGTTGGATCCCCTCTGTTGGTTATAAACTGTTGTAACTTGCATGGATTACTCATGGGTAGCAAAACCTTTTTTAAAATTAATAATGAAAATGTCAGCGTTTAGATCCTCACCAAAGTTTCGAGTGAAACGTAGCTTTCAGATTAACATGGGTGACTGATGAAACGAATGGGATACAAATTTGGATGAAAAGAGGGAAGTTAGTCAAAAGTTTTGAAAAATATTTGGTGTATGCATATCTTCTGTACTGTATCAGAACATAATAAAATATATATACAATTTTTGTGATTCTGCGTGATGATGGTGGAGACGAAGATATGATGGATTTAAACATTGTCAATGCGGATGGCAGATGGTGTATGGAAAGGATATTGACAAAATACGCTGTAATCTACTCAAGAAATAGTCAATAGTCAGGATTAAAAAAAACCCATAATTTTCCCGACTTGCAGATATTAATTCGGATGAAAGAAAGGATCTAATTTTGTCAGAACGTTACCATGATTGTTTTGCGACTGAACAAACGTATTTACTTGTCTGTATACCGGTACTAGCATATACATGGAGAATAAATGTAGTCATCAATGACTCTAAAGGATCGTTCCTATGGCCTAGTGGTTAGAGCGTCCGGCTCGGATGCGGGAGGTCGCGGGTCCTAACCCTGGTCGAGTCATATCAAATACATAAAAATGGTACTAACAGCTGCCTCGCTAGGTGCTCAGCATTAAGAGTTTAGTGTTGGGGCTGGTCGCCTGGTTTCAGAATAATGTAACTGGGTCTGACATCATGCTAAATGTCTGCAGCATGATGCCCCAGTGCTAGACATCACTATACACTGCCACTCTGCAGACATCGTAGCGATATGACTGAAAAATTGTTAAAGCTACGTTCAAAATCCAAAATCACACACACACACACACACACACAGACACAATTACTGTAAAATAAATCTTATGAGTTACGATCAGGAATTGTTTCTTTGTTTTTTTTAAAATGCACTATTCCTATGGTACTTACAAATGAGAAAACTTTATCAATTGGTTCATGGATTGGTTGTTCCGGGTCAATCGAAATCGCATTAGTGTTACAATGGTCTGGAAAATCGACCGACTAAGTAAAAAAAGAACAAAAGCTATGCATATCGCACCAATGCGATTGACATTACAAAACGTTTCCACTTCACGAGTGGAATATTTCCACATATCTACTAAAGAAACGTAGATTTATTATATATTTTTAGAGGCAAAAGCATCCATTTGCATGGGTTTTAACTATTATGCGATTAATAGTAGCATTTCAACATCGATACAAAAAAGTTCCTAAATTTTAGAATATTTCTGGAACAGCGACGGTTTGCAAATTTAGCTTGCTTCAAATTGTGTGTTTTGTCAAAATGAGTTTATTTGTAACAAAATCAAAATAGATTTATTTTTGTTAACACATTTGATTTTGTTGGGATTGGCGTAATGTAGAAGCATCACAGAGCGTTTGTATTAGACAAACTTCATAAAGTAACATCTTTATCAGAATATTTTAATGATTGTGAGTTTGCTTGTAGTGATTTTCGTTCTTCAGTTTGTTTATTTCTACATTCAAACATAAATGTTTGTGTGGCCTTGGCAAACTAGCAGTCTAACCAGGTAGCAGACGCTGCATCAAATTTTCAATTGACATTTAATGTCAGATTGCAGTCAGTTTAATTATCAACACCTGATTTATCCATCGTTTCAAACATGATTGTGATGCAAGTTAAATTTGACACTTAAAACTTGTATTACCATATTTAATCACGATTTTATTTTTGTCCTCTTAAAGAAGTGTCCAATTTATCATAGAGTATTCAAACGTGATTGTAATGCAAGTTAAATTTGACACTTAAAACTTGTATTACCATATTTAATCACGATTTTATTTTTGTCCTCTTAAAGAAGTGTCCCATTTATCAGAGTATTCAAACGTGATTGTAATGCAAGTTAAATTTGATACTTAAAATTTGCATTGCCATATTTAAGTTTTGCAATCCTTTTCATTGTTATCTCATAACCTGGTGATCATGAGGAAAAGGTAAATTTTGATTAAAGGATATGTAGTCAAAATATTAAATAAACCCTAGCTCTTATGTATACGTCAAAAGAAATATTGCAGAATATAGACAAAAAGGGTTTGTGACATAAAATGGCATACCAGTTCCATTAGTTTTCTCAAGTTCCATCATGCCTGATTTACAACTACATTAGTTCAGTCAACCTTGCATATGCCTATACGGGCTCTGAAACATTTATGAATATTTCTGAATAGAGTTGTAATGATAAAGTATGAACTTACGATGGCATTTCATTCCCCCATAATAGTATATCTCTTCGAGGTGCCAATATTGCAGACATCGTCGTAATTTCTGGGTAAGTATTAGGGAAAGAAAATCATGTTTTAGAACATAGATTCCCTTTTGCATCATTGACCTAAGAGTTAAAGATTCATAAACAGATAACATCCAAAAGTTTTCGATCTATCTTTAAATCAAATCAAACCTGTCATTTCAAAGGAAGTATCTAAATATCATTGATTGTTCGTCCTCGTTAATCAGTTGTATACCATATAAATCGATCACGCAAACGCATGAATAAGTGTTGGATGACACAAGTATCTTTCGATTTTAAGAGGTCCTAGGATGTGACTTGTTTATACATCATCTTTGAGAGGTTTTAATGGCTAACTTTTGTATACAGTACTTACGTTAAATAGGGAATCTCGTTTATATACCAACATTAGGATTATATCTGGCATCACGCATTTCTTATTTTCCGAAGGCTTTACGACAATGACTGTATGAGAGAATACACGTCTATTTACTACAGTCACCTCGACGTTGGTGGGAACAAGCAACACAATAAAACCTCAAACTGTTGATGTGTAAGCACATATAGACACTTGATCATAAAGATAAAATATACACTAATTTTATATTTTTTTCACTCTCAATGTGGTTTTCTATCTGCTTGTTTGACTCCTCACGCATACATATGCGAGCGCACAAGATGAAACTACGCACTTATTTAAATATATTCCTTTCTCTCTTTCTTTATTTCTTGGTAGAAAACAAATGCTCAGGTAAATCCATTATGGACCATGACTCATGTCTTTTGAAAACACAACCCTTGGCAATGCCTTTTCTTCCAGTGCCCACGCCCAACCTCTAACCCTTTCCTTTCCGGAAAGAATAAAATGAAAGCATCACAGTGCAAAGATAACAAACCAAACGATGTTCACTTCTGTAGTTCCAAATTCGATTTAGTACGTAAAATAAATTTCTAGCTAAAAGAAGGAAACAACAAATACGTTAATTAAATTCTTTCTTATGTAATATTCTTTATTACACTATTTGTATGAATAGTGCATAAAAGTAAAAACCATCTCTGTTTTATACTATAAGTCTTGTGTTTTGACATTAGTACAAATGTCAAATAAAATCAAAATAAAAAATACATTGCATGTTTACAAAGCATGTATTCGTTGAATCAGCAATCAAGCACCATTAACGGAGAAAGGGACCCATGGTTATAGTTTAATGATGCAATATTATCATACAAGATCAACTGAGGAGAAAAACTATTTTATGAGCTGCCAGTTTTAATTTAAATAAAACGCACAAATGTTGCAAAATATTTCAGATCAACACTATGTATAGTTGTAAATACGTATTACACGCATTTCAATTACATATTCTATTAATAATGAATATCTAATATTAGTGGCTAAAATTGAATAAATTAAATTTTAAAGACGTAAATTATTATATAACATAAACGGATGCATGATAAGAATTATCTTTATCAAGTTACTAATGTAATGTTTGGTTAGTCGATCATATTCAAACGATTGCTTGTACTCTGCAAGTTAATAATGTAATGTTTGGTTAGTCGATTATATTCAAACGATTGCTTGTATTTTACAAGTTACTAATGTAATGTTTGGTTAGTCGATCATATTCAAATGATTACTTGTATTATACAAGTTACTAATGTAATGTTTGGTTAGTCGATCATATTCAAACGATTGCTTGTATTCTACACAGGATCAATTGTGTATGTTCGGTACTGATTAAAATCCATTCAGTATATATTAGTAACTTTACTAACTTTCAAAAGTGTCATGTGGTCCTTTGACCTTAATGATTAATTGTTTTAATATGATGATAATCTTTATCAAAAATGGGTGATATATAAAAGAAACAAAAGGCGTAAAATTCTACAAAAGAAAACAAAAGCAAATAAAAGTATGGGGAATAAATGTTCACAAACAAAAATAAGCAAACTGAATAATAGACATAGTTCGTCTGGTGCAACGTAAACAAATACGACAACATATTCCAGTTATGTAACATATATAAACATACATCAAAAACATTCAATACAGTGAAATCGACTGCAAACACAATATATGCGTTCCATTTGTATGACTTTATTGCACCATTAATTATTGAGTTGAGAAACATTTAAATTATTATGCATCATACTGCATTTTGAACATCATCAAAGCCCCGTCATTTATTAAAATTTTACAAATCAAATATTTATAGAGTAGTAAATGTAAATTGGTTTTTGTTACTTAAAATAATTTTACTTTTGTGGAAGAAAGTAAGCACGTTTTATGATCCGTTCAAATAGCAAACATGTTGCCTCTGATTAAAGTAATACCATACATGGCTTGGCAAGCTTAAATAATAGGGATTAAATAGAGGTTTGCAAAGATAAATAGTAACACATTCTTCGGAGGTGCTTAAACTACCAGGACAAATACCTTCTATGGACGCAATCGTTTACTCGGACAAAAACATTTTCTTTTTTAATTGATCATGAAACTACCTCTTATTTATTATGCATGTATGTGACAGAGATTTCAAAAATACGTCAATCATTTGGGCAAAATAATTCGTAAAACTGACATTACGTAAGTGAAATGTATGAATTATAATTAAACATAATTAATGTAACAACTAGTCATATTGGCAGATCTTAACAAATGAAAATGGGTTTTTATACTTTCATCTATGCGGACCTTGATGCACGAGATGAATCAAATATGGAATAGAATACCAGCGTTCTACTTTAAAGGTCACCGGCCATACTACAACATTTTACTGTTTATATCAGATTTGCATTACATGATTAAAAATAGTTATATTCGCACACAACAAATAAAAAAAATTATCTTAATATTATATAATGATAAATGACGTCATACAATGCTTTAAAGAGGGATCTTACTTTGTTTTGCCATTTTCTACGCCACCTACTACATACACGCATTATTCATTCATGTGGCGTATTCTTGCTACACAACACATTCTGAAACAGACATTTGGTTAAAACAGATAACGATATGATGTACTCTAACAACGTTAGTGACTGAAAAGAGAGATGAGCTCCAACAGTATACAACACAATATCGTTCTTTGTTATTTCAAAATAATATAAAATGCTTTGGTCATTTTCTGGCCTTATAAACTGTTGACAAGATTTTAAGTGACACAGTAAAATGATTGTTAGAAAACATCTGCCAGCATAAACTTCATCGCTACACTTTCTTGTATTGGAAGAGTGTTTTATGTCTTTTAATTTGACGCCTTTGCACGAATAAAAATGATTTTCACTGAAAAGTATTCCAATTTATCCATATAAGAGCCGGTAGCTAATGCACTGTCATATCCATCAAATTTATTACGATAGAATGTGTGCCGAATAAGGGTACTTAAATTTTTTCATTCTCTTTCAATATTCATGCCCAAATAATAGTACATTGCAAAACATTAGAACTGCGTGAAAATTCAAACAACATCGAAATGGCATAATACAGTAACCGCGTATTTATCTTTGATCATGAATGACGCTGCAATCTTGATTTCAATTCCTCGTCATGTTTGGCCAAATGAATCGACCAACATAAAATAAAAGTACACAGAGATTCACAATGAGCAAAAAGTTGTATTATCATGCTTTTCGTCTTAAAACTTGTCCACAGTAGAAAACAAGGCAACCGGAATGAAACAAGAACGTTTGGGATACATCTATCCCTTGCTTTGTTCTGGTGCCAGCTCTAAAAATTATCTTTTAAATCAAATTTATGGCAAAACTATTTAAATGAAAAGTCATATCTTGATGAGGACACAACAGACTTTGACTTTGTATGTGTGCTTGAAAGTATTATAAAGACTATTGTTCAAACTGTTGTTTATTTTGTTCTTTGTTTTGTTCTTTGTTGTGTTCATTGTTTTGCTTCTATAAAAGGTTCATAATTATTATACATCTTCCCGCGTCGATCGTTTGTTACAAAAATATATGGTGCTTATGTCCATGTGTTATAATGTGTTAAATTAGAGAGATGAGATGATGATGGATGAGTACTAAATGCGTGATATCAAATGATTTAGCAATGTTTGCTTAATTTAATGACAAAAAATGCAAATTAGCAAATACGTGTCAGCATGCACGCAAGAAAAGGGATAGAAATATGTAAAAATTGTTGATAAGTAGGCTCTCTTTTCAAACAACAAGACAGTCCATTCTAACATTTTCTCTGATAGTTTTGCATATTCAAGACACAAATGTTGCAAACAAGGCATTGAGAACAAGCGTTAGTCACAACAATATTGAACAAAACATGAAAATCTTACGATAACTCAAAAACTGTTGTACTAAATATGTTCAAATGCTGCTTCTATTCTCCATTTATATTAATTAAAAAGTATTACCCTCTCCAGCATTGATTCGAAATAAACCCTTAAAAAATGTTTCTTTTTAGCAATCTTTTGCGATATTAAATAATGGAACAAAGTATATAATAATGATAATAATAATAATAATAATAATAAGTAAATAATAATAATAATAATAGTAATAGTAATAATGATAATGATAATAACCATAGTAGCAGTAGTAGTAGAAGTAAGAGGTTCAATCCAAGAAAAGAGAATGAATTGGAAATGAAACCTCATGTTAAAAAAGAAAAATATCCACGACATTCGTCTACACGCCACAACGCAAAACTATGACAAACTCATTTATGAACGTACATGTAGGTAGGTAGGTGGGCAGGAGGTTAGATAGGTAGGTAGATGAGTGCATATTTCTAGAGCAATTATGAAACCTATATTACATAAACACCGAAGAAATTGGAAAGCGATGATGTATATACGCTTGAGAGAGAATCATTTGTCAAACTGACTGATATTTCATCATGGCGTTTCAGTTCGAGGACTCCGCTCAAGAAGCTAGTGTAGGATCCATCAGGTCCACATTCACTACTCTTGCTCAACAGTAACTGCTGAACTCCAGCTTTTGGACGCTCTTTGTGTTGTCTGTTGATCAAATGCAGGCGTGGCTTTAAACTATGTTGACATGTGAAGGTCACTGCTGAGTAGATAAAGTAATATCCAGCACGTGGAACCATTAGTCTTGATTCTTGGGTCAATGTTATACCGCTAAGGAAGGCCGAGCCAAAACCAACATCTGTCTGCCAGGTAAGCTTTTCTAATAATAATAATAATAATAATAACAATAATATAAAAAATAAAATAATAATAATAATAATAATAATAATAATAATAATAAGAAGAAGAAGAAGAAGAAGAAGAAGAAAGGCAGAAAAAGGAGGGCAACTCAGAAAATACTAGAAATGCAAAAACGTTAAAGTATACATAAATCGTAAAGACTATTATCATGCTCAATCAAAAGTCGAAAAAATAACAGTATCTGTTACTACGGTATCAACATTTGATTAATACTAAATGTTGCCGGTATGTTTGTTTTGCCCGCGTATAGGTAGAACAAAGATTCGAAGACTTTTGCAGTCTTAAAAAATAAAATGAAATTTTTATCTCCTCCCCCCACATTGTATGATGTGTATAACTGTGCTTTCATGTGCAAGAAACCTAGAGCGAATGTGTGTGTGTGTGTGTGTGTGTGTGTGTGTGAATGATACAGTATACCTAAGTAAGAAAGTGTGTGCGTAATGATATGAAATGGAAATGTCTTTAACTCTAAGGGTGCTCATATCATTGAAAGTATAGACGTGTGGCAGTCCACCAATACGATTTTAGCAACTTAATTTGCACATAAATGATTTAAAAAACATTCAGTTAAATGTGTTTATGTGAGAAGTGTTTGATAGAAATTCGGCAAAATATCGCTCCTACCTATACGCTATGACCCTTGTGTGCGTTTACCCAATCCTACGTCAGTAAATCTGATTGATTATATAGTCTTTATATACCTCTTCGTTTGTTTGTACCCCTCTACCGATTTAAGAAACGAAAAGCACAAATGAGATAAAAGATGCACGGAACTTACTCAGTTCATTTATTGATTTATAATTTCAAGCTGATTATGCCCGGATGTGGGGGTGGGCATTACACGGTTATCGTCTGCGCGTTTCACTAAAAGCGGAAAGTTTCAGTGTAAAAGACGACAATGCTCGCCAGTCATTTCCAGTTCCTGGACAAGTCCATTTTCAACGATGAGCTGCATGGAAGACTACACGTGTATGTACATAGAAGGAAAATACTAAGTCGTCTGCTTCCGATATTTACAATTTCGAATCAAGCAAAGGAAAAGAATAACTACAAATTTGCCTTTCACGTGGATTTTACAAGCGGTGTAATTTCTGTGTTCATGTGTGCAAAGAGATATTACTCAAAACTCTGAACATTATGGTAATTTATGGAATCATCCAGCAGTTACCGAATAGGATGAACTACGTCACAAGGTTATCCGAGGAAAAGAGACTCGTTCATGGTGTACGCAATATGGCGCCGTGTTTCTATGGGAAGTCTGTTAAGCATGAACGGCGCAGAGGATGCCATGTTAGGGCCATTTTGGTCACAGTCAGGTTAGAAATTATAAATCAATGAATGAATTGACTAAGTTCTGTACACTTTTTATCACAATAAAGATTTCCGTTATTGAAATCGATTTGGGGTTACAAACAAATGGGGAGGTATATTCAGACTATACTATTCTCACCTGGCAATGACGTCACATTTGCATACAGGTGAGCTGCTATGTCCCTGGAACGCCAGGTTTCCAGGGTTTCATACACGTCTGCATAGTTCTCTGAAGTGAGGCGCTTAGATGCGGCTGTAATTTTCAAATAATAATAATAATAATAATAATAATAATCGTCATCATCATCATTATCATCTTACATATGTTTAAAATGTTTCGTCGTGAAATGCACGCACTTTACTTGAAGCTAAGGACTTTGCTTGTTGCAGTAATTCATTATTTGCTTTTTCTCTTGAATATTATATAAACCTGTACATATATTTTACAGAGAATTTGCTTATGTGCCAATAGAAAAAGTTACTATTTTTCAGACCTTCTGCTTAATTTGCTTCCGTGTCATAAATTGTAAATTGATTATTTACAAAATAAAATTATACAACCTGTATTTAAGTTGTTTTTTTATTATCATATTCAGTCACAAATATGTTCTTCTATTTTCATATTTCATGCTTCATAATTAATATTTTGCGTAAGTATTAAAAGTGCACCTGGAAGCGTACATTACCTTCTTTTGTGTATCCGTCTGATAACACCTGTAAAAGAAGCAATATATTTGTGTATCATGGATAGATGTCATCACACAACTGGAATAAAATGAAAAATCAAGTTACTTGCAATACTGGACTGTATTATTGTGGGTATATCATGAAATTCTGCATTCATAGGACGATGTCAGTAGAATATTTTCTCCAAATTGTATATATTTGATAAAAAAATATCAAGCCAAAATGGTTAATATTACAGGATTATAGGAAAAATTCCGAAAAACATATGCTTTATGTGTTTAATAAATTAGAAAAGATACATACATACATACGCACGCACGCACGCACGCACGCACGCACACACACATACATACATACATACATACATACATACATACATACATACATATGCTGATAAAAAACACAGCCAGTCCAAGACCATTTATACTGACATAAGCAGAGAGAAATAGATTCTTTTGCAATTCATAAAATATGCATATGACATCAAATACGCACAATACACCTTCCAAACAGACACCTATATTAGATTACTGAGACAAAACTAAAACTTGCACATATGTACTTGTACTAGATATCAATCTTAATACAGGATTTTTTCTCAATAACTGATTGCTCAGAAATCTTACATACCACAGGTTAAGGATATTCCTATGAAAGCTACATTATCTTACCGTGTGTGTGTGTGTGTGTGTGTGTGTGTGTGTGAGAGAGAGAGAGAGAGAGAGAGAGAGAGAGAGATATTTGGATTTTTAACATAGGGTTCAAAAATATTGAGTCATATCGCTACGATGTCTGCAGTGTGGCAGTTTACAGTGATGTCTACCAATGGGGCATTATGCCGTAGACACGTAGCATGATGTCTCACCTAGCCACATTATCTTGACACGAGGTCGACCAGTCCTAACTCTAATCTGAGCTGAGCGCCTAGCGAGCGAGACAGATGTTAATACCATATGTAAAATTCTTTGATATGACCCAGACTGGGTTCGAACCCACGAGCTCTCGCATCTGAGGCGGACGCTATAACCGCTTAGGGTACGGGAGCGGTCACCTAATCTTATATATTATATAGTATAATAAATTACAAATAGATGCATGAATAAATAACGTCGCCATTTACTACATACATCATTAAATCTTACGGGTGAAAATTCAATCTTAGCCTCTATTGTATAAAAAGCGGGTGCAAATTTAATTACCATCACCATTTTATAAAAAGCGGGTTAAATTTCATCACACACCCCACCCCACCCCGTATAAAAAGCAGCAGATTTTCTGAATATTTGAGGGATTTAATAAAGAAAAAATGTAGGACTTGAACATATGATGTGCCCTTCTTGCGCATGTGGTTGCTTTGTAGACGTGCTGTTTAGAAATTAACCTGTTAGAATACCACTGCTCATGTTTTTATGAAGCTGAAAGGTATAGTTGGAATAAAGAAACATTTCATTATCCCAGCCAACCAATTCGTACTCTACGAAGATTCGAAACCAGGTCCGTAGGTAAACGGCACCCATCGCCTTGCCTGCACACACGAGCCCATATTCCCTCACGACTAATCACACATCACCAAAAAATGATGCCACTTAACCGGTGTTGTATGCACTCGTGTGTAGCAGACACACTCTCATGACGACCTAGTAATTAATTCTCATTGATCTACACAGTCATTCTGGATTCCTATGAATGAAATCAAGGTATATAGAATTAATTATAGAGAATTGTAAATATACAAATAAATATATAAGGCGATGGGTGCCGTTTACCCGCGGACCGGAGTTTCGAAACTGCGTAGAGTACGAATTAAAAATTATCTAACCTGTAAGATAGCATTATTTGTATTAATATTAATTATACCTACTATTATCATGCATTCTTTTATAGAATCCAGGGATAGCACTTTCCGTTCTGTCTGGTGTGTGTGTGTGTATATATATATATATATATATATATATATATATATATATATATATATATATATATAACAATTACTTCATTAGACAGAACTTTATCGATGACTTACACAATCAGGTAAAACCGTAATGAAAATTCCCGCAAAACCATTCATAATGTACACTTATTGTGTAAACACTTATACCATAATATATTTTCAGAAATACAGAAATTTTTGGACTTGTTTTAGTAAATCCTATAAATAATTAGCCATAATTCTTGTTTGGACAGCTCTATCGACTTGAACATATTTAAGCAAATCTGTTATAGTAGCGATGACTATTAAGTATTTATCAACGCACAATACTGACCAGTTGAGTGGTACGATGGCGACTTTGCGATATCGTCTTAGCTCTCACATAGATCTTTTTCGTATCATAGATGATAAAAACGTTTTTTTACGTTTTTTATTTTTTTTGCGTTTTTTATATTCGGTACTTCCAATTTTTTTTATCATCGGCCATACAGGCGGTCCTCTGTCATACTCTAGATAACTAATATCGATCAATAATGAATCTATAATGCTAGCCTACGATACTTTACGTAAACATGCTACAACATAGAGCTGATATCTGGTAGTGTAGGGCAGGCGTGTATACATTTGTATCACTGAAACTTTAAAACTGGTATGTAGCGTGTAAATAAGTAAAATATTTATTTTTGTGTTGCCTAAAACTATTGGAACGTTTTTTTCTTCGTTTTTTATTCATTGAGAAAAAATGCGTTTTTTACGTTTTTTATTTTAATTTTAACGTTTTTAACATCTATGTTTCGTATGTGTTGAACATTGTGTTCATACAAAGTGAGGTTGTTTGAGATCGGTGAGACCAATCTTCACATAATTTTCTTCTTGAATTTGTAGCGTTCAAGATACCCATGCCACCTACGCAATTCTCTCACTGCCCCCGGGGACTTTCCTCTTTCGATTTTCATTTATGTTATTTTATTTCTCTGGGTATAGTTGTAGTAGTATTAGGAGGAGGAGGAGGAGGGGAGTATGCCTTGTGGAATAAAATCACATTTTCCTCAGAGAAACTTTATTTATTGTTCACTTATTGAAACTTGACCTAGATGGGATTAAACGCTCACCGATGGTGAACTTCTAGTCCACCCACCCCACCCCACCCCAAGCACACACGGAGACACAAATACCCTTTCACAGCTAAGCTGACTGGAGAATTAGGTGTTAAAAGTCAGGTGTTGTAACCTTGATTACCTTTACCTTGCAAGGTAATGCGAAAATTAAATTTCATTCTAAACACTGGTTAACAAAGTGTTACGTTTACTGAAAATAACGTGATTGATCCAGGTGGAAACTACCGTCTGTGAAACTATGGGTTAGTTTGCAAACAACAGTGCGTCAGTATGTGAATTTGATCTTTGTCCAAAAATAAGTACAACGCAACATTCAGGAAGATTACAATGGAGAATATATACAATTGAGCTCATTCTGAACACACAATAATTTGAAATAATCGGATACGACTCTAATATTATATCAATAGGGCTAATTTTGACACACTGTATAATAATAGATATATAACAATGCTTTAAGAATGAACATGACTTCATACAGTGTACTGCTAATTTCAGACTATACTACGAATTTTGCATAATTGGTGTGCAGTATAAAACTAAGGCAGTTTTCTCGTCACTTGCAGATCAAGAAATCTAAACTCGAACGTCAGTTAAAATATATCATAGTTAAAGTTTCGGCACATCATTACAATTCATCTTCCCGATAGAATAACCTCAGTTCAGAGAACAATGAAAGTTCTAAGATTCTCATTTTATTTTAATTTTGAGTCCGCGAATTCGAAAGGGCGGGTGAGTTTAAATTTAAGTTTCATCTTTTCCTTACAAATATTTTGTTGCTAGAAGAATGCTTTTAATGTGTGAAGAGTGAGGACTCTTTTGTATGGTCTATGAAACCTTTAATCCTGGGATCTGATCAACTATATTGCGATGTTTTCTTTCACCCACGCTGTGTTAAGCAATTGAGTACCTCGGGAACATCCTTAATATAAATTCAAAATTAGCTGATTCATTTATTTAATTCTAGTAGATGAATAACGGCATCAAAAATGATTCATCGGATAAGAAAACTAAGTTAATCTCAATTATATCTCGCAACACTGTATATACGTTGCATACAACTAAGATCGTTTAAAGGACGTTACACTTCTAACTTTGATTTGTAACTTGCTAGTTGTTGGTAGATTTTTTTCTTCTTCAGAGTTTGAATCAATATAAGTTGTCTGCAGTGTTAAGAAAATATAATTTTAATATACTTTTAATTAAAATGATAATATTTTTCCGTCTTTTCTTTCATCACATTACATTAAGACTGCCGTAGAACATGTATCTTATGACATTACATAAATCCTGCCAGGGATCATGTCACCTTTATCACATTACATACATCCTGCCGTAGAACATGTCTCCTTCGTCACACTACAGAAGATTAACTTTTCGACTGAAAACATGTTAACTTTACCCTTTCAAAAATAGATGTGACTATATTATGCTTGATGTCAGTCGTGATAATTTTTTTCACCGGGTACAATGGTTTGTAATAATGGGATTATCTTCATCAGATTAAGAACGTCATAAAATATGAATTAAGGATCATCGTCAATGTTGGAGATTTATCGAAACAAAGGATATATATATAATGAGAGAGAGAGAGAGAGAGAGAGAGAGAGAGAGAGAGAGAGAGCGAGATGACAAACTCCTCCACGAGATATGTGTGTGGTGAGTAGGGTGGCAAAGATAATATTCCCCATACCATGTGATTCAGTATGTATCAAAATTGATTTCATTTCTACTGTTGATAGGTTTTAAAAGAAAACAGTAAAGGACATACAGACTGATGGAAGGAAGGAAGGAAAGGACATCGACTCAGGCGGTTGGCTCACAATATCCCCATTTAGCTAGTATTTTTATGCGAGCTAAATCATGTATAGGTTCCCGGATTGAAATTGCGATAAATCACTGCAGCCCGAGCATCTAACTTAAACATATATAACTTTGGTTTTACAAGGTCATTAAGATTGGTAGTCTAGCTGAGGTGCGTGACTTGACATATAATTGTAATTAAATTCATGATGCAAGAATCGCACATTTGCTTTTAAGAATGGAAGCAAAACAAATAAACACAAGAACCTCGTATTTATACATTGTATGCATGTTTTACATCTATTATGAAAATATTGACTGCTAATTCTGTTAATTCATTACATAAGAGAGACTCTGTGTGTGTGTGTGTGTGTGTGTGTGTGTGATTTGGATTTTTTAATGTAGCTTTAACAGTTTTTCAGTCATATCGCTACAACGTCTGCATTGTGACAGTTTATAATGATGTCTAGCACTGGGGCATCATGCCGCAGACATGTAGCTTGATGTCCACCCGTCACATTATCCTGACACCGGGCCGACCAGTCCTAACACTAATCTCTTAATGCTGAGGGATAAGCAAAGCAGCTGTTAGTACCATTTTTGTAAGTCTTTGATATGACTCGGCCGGGGATCGAACCCACGACCTCAACATAAGAGAGACAGAGACACAGACAGACAGACAGACATACAGACAGAGACCAACATAAAGAGAGGTGATAGAGAGAAACGTACGAGCAGCAAAAACTTCTGGAATCTGGCATTTCTCACACAGCAAAATCTATATCCACAAGTTGAAATGAAATTAAACAAGGTGTCTTCGGCTTTCAACGTCGATCCTAAATAGTCACATGGTATGCACACAGCGTCTTTTAAAGCTTCGCTTGGTAACTGTTGGAGGGGACACTTGTCCACTTCATGCAACGTACTTTTTCCAATTTGTATTCCCAGACACGCAGCTGTTGTTATTAGTCCAATGTTCAATGCAAATGAGAATAGTAAAGAAATATAAAAGCATTTTAATTTTCTAAATCTCTTGAGATATTTGTATTTCTCTCCTGTTTTAACAAATTTTGAAATCGTGTCGCTTTTTGCGTTGCTATCTTCATAGAGGCTTGTTTTCTCGTGCTGCTCGGTATTCAACTGACAGTGACACTGATAATGTCTTCCCACACGGGAACCCAGAGAATTATCGATACAACTACCCATGTTGCGATCTTCTACCTGACAGCAACAACTACGTCCTGTGTGGTGAGTTTCTGGTTCCTCCTCACCACTTAATGGTATACCTAATTGACTGAGTCTTTTGTTGTCCTGTGACATGGAAGTTGTCCCAGTCATCTTAATTCCCTATGTAAAACCATGGTCAGCATCTGCAATACCATACGAATTTGTTATGAAGAATTTGTGCAGGTTTTGGATGTACATTTATATTTATCGTATTTAATCAAGTGTTGAAAATATTAACATAACCTGTAAGGGATTAGAATCGACATGAATAGATTGTACGAACCTAAGATCTTACTTCATTCCTTTTTCTTATCGTTTCTTATATATATATATATATATATATATATATATATATATATATATATATATATATATATATATATATATATATATATATATATATATATATATATATATATAATTTAAGATTATGTTATACATCTCTACAATATTTAACATTAAACTATATAACTCTGAAACATTTAATATAATGCAATACATTTCTAGAACATTTAACTTAATGCTGTACATTTCTAGAACATTTAACTTAATGCTATACATTTCTAGAACATTTAACTTAATGCTATACATTTCTAGAACATTTAATATAATGCTATACATTTCTAGAACATTTATCGTAATGCTATACATTTCTAGAACATTTAACTTAATGCTATACATTTCTAAAACATTTAAGATAATGCTATACATTTCTAAAACATGTAAGATAAAGTTGTACATCACTAAAAGATTTAACATGATAATATACATCTATACAATATTTAACATTTAACTATATGTCTCCAGAACATTTAACTATATGTCTCCAGAACATTTAACTTTATGTCTCCACAACATTTAACTTTATGCTCTCTATCTCTAAAACATTTAACATGATGCTAAGCATCTCTAGAAGTATCTCATTTGGAGACACAAATGCATATCTCAGTCGTAACTAGTCCTCTCAGGTTTTCTTTGGATTAGGCATTTAAACTTCGAATAGAATTTTAAAAACTCTTTATGCTGCTTATTTCATGCAAACCGTAATGGCCAATAATACGTTAGGCTATACAAATATATGGCTATTTAAAAACGTCCAAACGTATAGATGTTTTGTTTTCTTTGGCTCCTGGACAACTTCTTCGAAACAGTGGTATTGCTTACTTTGTACGACTGCAAAACATATATACAACGACAGGTTAAATAGCTTACATTTAATTTAATTTGTTGCTTTACTTATATTGCAAACGAAAATTTAACTTTAAGCCAGACGTGATAACGAAATCTGTCTTATATTTTCCCCAACAATTTATTGAAACGACTGTATGATCCCAGTTTCAATGAAACACATCTTCTTGGATTTTGTCGTACATATCGCTTGTCAACACCATCTCTCGTCCTTTATTTCAGGGTGGTGGGTAATATATATATATATATATATATATATATATATATATATATATATATATATATATATATATATATACAACTTTTTATTTTAATTTTCAACATTGTCTTTTGTCTTCAAGATTGCTGGCTTGAAAACAAATATGGCAATAAAACTCAACGTCTCAATACAGACTATCAAAACATTTTGGAACGTTGATCTAACGAAAACAAAAACTCACAAGTCTATTCAAAATTATAATATTTCTAAGTAGGTTTTGTTTGCTTCTATTGAAGTGATCATCATTACTGAGTTCCTCTCTTATGGTCATACACGTATCATTATAGAAAGAGCCTAAAATGAAAGTAATGAAAACCAGAGTGAGAAATATGCCTATGCCAGTATGCATATGCATGAGACGAAAGACGATATCTTGAGGGATCTTATATTTATAGTTCTGTGTTACTTTCAGTTTGTTTTCCTGGAAACATATATGTACTTTGTAAGGAATGACTCAAGGACTTGACCCAAATACTAGTTGCTGATAGCGCTCACGATTATAGCAAGCAATTACATAATAAATAGATACGTAGGTAGATATGTAAGATGGTATGTGTAGTCTTCCTTTGCTTTCTCTCCCCTAAATTTCTTGCTAACCTCGATTAAAGTGCAAGACGGCCAAACGTCCAAGACGATTTTTCCCAATTGTTTAGTTATTAATGCTCCAGGTGGTCGGCCAGCCTCGCCATCCGCCAACCATACAATAATCAATATACCAGTGATACAACTCATAAGTTAGCTGAATAATTTTCTCACCAAGCATCAGCCGTGATCTTTTGATCACTTACTCTGACATTAATATCGTAGAAGAAAAGAAAAGGACATAACAGAAGTGACGTATGGTTTGCAATCCACGATGTAATATCAACTACCAAGATATCTGCGACTATATTCATCGTTTTATTTTATATTCCACAGGACCTCACGTGTTTTATACATTCGATCTTGTAAACAACATTGTCTACTTCTAGAAATTCCATTAAATTTTGGGGTGAATCACATCGTTTGAGACATGTAGTTATTTCAGCTATTTTCTCTTTGTCTGCCACTATTATCATTAATCAAACGAATTTCAACTTTTGGATAGTTAAGTTTAGTTTAATTCCTTTTTCCGTAACATGTTTGTTGTTTTGTTTTTCCTAACCACGCTTGAGAAAACATTCTAGACTTTAGCCTAAACTTTAGGTTGTGTATAGCTGAGATACGATTTCTTATAGGGTTCGTGAGGATTACATAACGATTTCATCAAAATAAAGATATGTTCATTAGATATCACAGCCAAGTTGATATAAAACTCTGAATTCAAGCTCAAATCTCGCACACTCAAGATACATGGTGTCGATGTCAATAAAAAATATCATAGCAGATTATTAAGCAGTATAAAGAAAGAAAAGTAATAATTACCAACGAAGAACATTAAGGAGCGTGCTGTCAACGTATCCAATGCACAGAATGACAGTATTCATACCACACGAATTGCATCCTAGTAACTTTTCGCGCTATGCCTGATAATTAATAATATAACTATCGGCCGGTATGTTTTATAGCTATAGCGTTCTTTAAAACCGAAAGTAGCTTATATTTCTACTTAATGTGACTACACTACCTGAAAATCATATAACCTAATATCCAGTGATCTTATACAAATTTATCTTGCATTTGTATATAATTACATTTGAAGTTTTACATTCGCTAAAATTACTTCACCATGATACATGAAGGTAAGGTCATTGTTGAATGACTAACTCTCTGAAGTAGATATCATTGTCTAAAGAATTGGGAAATTATCATTTATCTTGAAGTTACTTACGAGACTGACGTGACTAATTGTACTGCACATAGCAAAGTGTGCATAGTTTCTCAATGCTAATTAGCTGGAACAGCTAATTGTATTACACAAAGCTAATTGCACATAGCTGCTCATAGCTAATTAGTAGGCATGGTTAATTGTATTGCACATAGCTAATTTAGTACTAATGTCTAATAGTACTGCTCATAAGATGTCTGAATATGATATCGTCATCGATATGTATAAAAAAGACTTGGTTGGTACCAGTGAAAGTATCACACAACCATGATGCACACGTGAGTAGGCTAATCTTAACGTTCATACTGCGCTGTCTCTACACTTTTATGCAACGAATAGAAATAACAAAATTCAGATGAATTTCTTTCTGGAGCTTTGACTCCTTAATAAATAAACTACTGCAAATTGTGACGTCATAATATTATCTTTCAATCCATAATTAATAGTCTTGTTATTTTATATAGTTACAGACGTAAAGCCCCATTGCCGCCGTTTTACATAAATTTCACCAAATTTGGAAGGCAGGAAATGATTTGTTTAAAAAAAACTATCTGATTTAACCATTCTTTGATATGAGCACGATGTTACGTTAAACGACGTTCGAATATTCAGTTCTAGAATTAAGACGTGCCACTCCTTAATTCAGTCAACGAAGTCGCTCGTAATTCCGTACTTTTTCGGGAGTGCTGCAAAAGAAGCGATGTGATACATTCGACAAATTCCGTGTGTGAGTAATATAATAGCGACAACATTCATACCTGGAGGACACAGCTCTTTTAAGTGGATCTGAGAAGAAAAAGCATGAAATAGTTAAAGAAATAAGGCTTGGGGGAATATTGGTGATCATATGAGGTGCTCGAATATTTTGAAGGCCTAACTTAAGCTGGAGATTGCGGATTTTCACATTATTTTGTAAGCAAATGAAACGGACTTGTAAAAAAAAATAATGTGCGTCCGTTATGCCTTAAAGAAAAAATACGCGTAAATGTTTGGCCAAGTACTGCATCAAATCAAATGCAAAATGAGATTTGCGTATCACATAAGGATCACCTAGCGCATCAGTCATAGCATGGTGTTTCCTTCTTAGAGTTACAACGGTGACGTCATCAAATCTTGTGTTCCAGCTTTCGACTGCAATTGGTTGACTCGCGGACTTCGGCGATCAATATCGTATTAATACGTACACATGTGAAAAATGTCAGGGTTTCTCAGTTCGAGGGAGAAATTACATCAGTCATATTGTGACGAAACGTCGATATTATCCGATATTAATGAAACCCAACGATATTTAGGACCAATATCTTTCAAAATTCAGTGTTATTCAGATTATTTGGCATTTACTACTTTTTGCACGTAACGGTGTCATTGTGACTTTAATTAGTTCAGGAAACGAGTGGCCGAGTGGTCTAAAGCGCTCACCGTTACGGATCACTGCCATCTCACCTCTGTCTGCGTGGGTTCGAGTCTCGGATTCGGCCAATGTGGATATGTGAGAAAGCTTGCCAGTAGCTTCTCGAGGGTCGGTGGTTCTTTCCGGGGATTTCCCGGTTTCTTCCTCCACCATTAATACTGGCCGCCATGTATAGCCTATCGCGTGCTGAAAAATGGCGTTAAACCCTACAACAACAACAACAAGTTCAGGAAACTGCAAGTAAACAATACATAAATGTGTTTCATATTTTAATTTCATTAACCATGTCCGAAGATAACATTGTTTTCTGATATCACCTAAAAGTAAGTTCACAGCAGGTAACTTTTCAGTCGTTTACAAAGTTTACATCGATTTATACCGATTTTATTGCCTGTAGTATGTTTGGAGGAGAATTGAATGTACATCACGGCTTTAAAGTACTTTAACTAGTTGTACGTAGTATGTACCTTTATCTTTTGGTCAAGAAATCTTTATCGCAGACTCTGACTTCATTGTGCAAACTGACCTGTCTTTTAATTTGACGTGCCAATTGTTATATTTAAGCTGTAATGAATCGTGTACTGCAACCATGTTGCAAATACTATAGAACGGACCCTTAGTTACGGAAGGTAAGCTGTTATACATTGTGGACGATAATACTTTACATAAAGCTAACTTTTAGGGAATAACTATGAGTAAATTATACCGAAAAAGTGGATTTTAGTTTACTGATATTAGTTTGAAAAATGCATTGTAGTTTAGCGCCTCTCCCTGATGCTTTAGGAGAACGTGCCAAATAGAACGCGGTCCTATGACATAATTATACATTATGCAGAAGTATTTTATCTTTGATAATTAACACCACAGTTTAAAAGAAGATAGCGAAACAAAGAAAATTGACCCTAAAGCCAGACAAGAAGTAAGGTATCATGACTCTTTCCTGGAACGAAAATTGTGACGAATAAGGGGCAGGGGCCAGTTTTTATGTACAAGTTTAACACCGCAATCAGCGACCTAGTATAAAAATTCATTAAAAAATCAAATACACAAGTGAGGTCAAAATGGTCCATGTTTTTGGATATCTATATTAAAACAAAGCAAAAGACTATTATCCACTTGACCAGCAAAAGAAGTTTATGCACCCCAATCCCAAATTTATACCTGTAATTTTCATGTCCGAAGGTCATTTGTGACACCATGTGATGCTCACAGTGCAAACACAAGCCCTGTTCCTAGATGACAGTTCTGCACAATGGTGTATACTAAACCGGCTGATGCTGTTGAAAATAGTTGTCATCCAAGCCATTTTTGAGATATTCTACTTGCCCCAAACCCATGTGCTTACTGCTATGGGAGGCTAGTTCTTCTTCCTAGCCTACTATTAGTATTTCACTATCAACCTACTGCAGAGTAACTATAGAAAGGTGTACATGCCTGACATCAATTTCAAGATCAACACAAGATCGAAACACCTAGTTCACAAATATTCCATATCTTTAATTAGTAAACAATAATAGCTGAAAACGTCACACCATAGCCTTAAGTTAAAAAATTTGCCATGGGTCAATATACGAAGCTGTACCCTGCCACCTAATAATGAAAAACGTCTCTTGGACCCTGATCTGCTAAATACGTGTTGTGGACCCGGATCTGCTAACGCTGGGAATATTCGTCATCTCTGTTCTTTGAAGTCTGCATCTCCCTAGGATGGCGTGATATAATAGGTTTCGTCCAATGTAGTCAGCTATCGGTCTTGTCTAATGTACTGTCCGCTATCGATCTTGTCCAGTGTAATTTCAGCTATTACGGGTCCTGTCAGCTATTACTAGTCTTGTCCAATATATTGTCAGCTATCGGTCTCGTGTTATGTACTGTCAGCTATTGCTGGTCTTCTCCATGGTACTGTCATCTATCGGTCTTGTACAATGTGCTGTCAGCTATTACTGATTTTGTCCAAGGTATTGTCAGCTATTACTGGTTTTCTACAATGAAATGTGAGCTATTGTTGGTCTCGTGCAATGACCTGTCAGCTATAACTGATCTTTTCAACAAACTGTCAGCTATAGGTCTCGTCCAGTGTACTGTCAGTTATTATCGGCCTTGTCCAAAATCAAAATACTGTCTACTATTACTTTATTGTCCAGTGTACTGTCAGCTATCGGTCTTTTCCAATATACTGTCAGCTATCGGTCTCCTTCCATGTACTGTCTGTTAATATCGCTGTTGTCCAATGTACTGTCAGTAATTACTGGTCTTGTCCATATATTCTGTCAGCTATTACCGGTCTCGTCCCATGCTTTGTCAGCTATTGGTCTTGTCCAATATAATGTCATGCATCGTGATGATGACAGCACAAACATTTTAAAATGGCAATCTTTGCCCCTTACAGCAATGGATTAAATTTGAAATCAAAATGTACACTCGATTTATGGTCACAGTTTGTTTTGTTTTTTCTCCAGCTGGGCCTTGACATTAGAATTATTACTCATATAACTTTATTTATTCTGTCTGGAATGACTCGCATTACATTGGAAGGTAAGATGACATCATTGAGGCATTTTCTGAAAAGAGCTGGATGAATTCCACCAATATTGCGCAACACCTCCGTAGACTCGTAAAAGCAAAAGTAGGTAAGGTGCATAAATAAACTAAATATTTAAGAATAATTGCAGGTTTCAGTTTATTCATGTGAACTTTTAAAATAATGTAAACATTTGATAAATATAAAGCTGTAATTTAAGGTGTTTCCTGTTTCATAAATTATATTACCCATCTTGAACATGGAAATTCTGACTACGCGAAAAGCCGTTTCGAAGTTCATAGAAGATAACAGATAACTAAATCACCCACCCACAATGTGCATGGACAGTAAACACATACGAATGAGCAGAGTTAGATTTTCTTGCCCTGCTCATAAACATGCGGTGGATCGTTTCCAGCTACCACATAACTTTCAATATCTAGTTCCCTATAACGGATACAGGTTGTGTCTTAAAAGGCTTTACTTTCATTTCGATACTGTTTAATACTTGTACAAAGACGTATAAATCGACAACGCTATTTGATCCACGCTTATAAATAAAAACAAGATGGAGTCAATCAACGTATGAGTTCCACGGGCACATATAAACAGGATCGTCCATTTTTAGATATTAACTTTCCAGAAAAGTTGACCCAGGCTGACAACTCAAGATTATTAGTGTATGTATCTTTCAACATGCAATCAATACCTTGTTTGCTTGGGCAGAATCCACTGTACAATAGTTTGCCTTACCGGCTTTTTGTTTTGCTCAGGAAGCCATCCGTAAAGAGGACAGGTTCCCGAAAAACTCTGTGTAAGACACTTTGATCTACGAAAAGTTCAGTATATGTGATAAACACGTACACTGTATGGTTTTAAAAATTACATCGACACTTTGTGACTGACATTAAAGTTAAACACTGTTGCCAGGTTTTTTCAAAGCCTGGTTTATAACGTAGCGTTAAACGGGGGGGGGGGGGGGGGGGCATGAGCAAAATAACAGATACATAACAGATGTGTTTGGTATACAGATACATAACGGATGTGTTGGGTATGCAGATACATAACGGATGTGTTGGGTTTGCCCACTTGTCCGTATACAGACTATATGTGGTCATGAGCTAAACGCAAAAACCAGTAAAAAAAATAAATCGGAGGTCACGAAGAGCATCTTTGTTGAAACGGTGTGCTATTACCAGAGATGCACATCATCATCATCACCACCAACAACATTCTCATCATCATCATCATCATCATCATCTTCATCATCATCATCATCATCAGGAGCCGTTTCGTTATTGAACCATTAACAGAGTCAGATCAATGAGCATCAAATGGAAAATGTAACTCAAGGCAGGGGTAAAGCATGGGCTATAATGACATACTCCTGCAATGATGGAGATTCACCCCCTTGCCCCAATACCCCACCCACAAGTTGAAAACTTCTAAATAGGACTGTATTATAAAGCATTCAAGGTAGCCTTTATGGTCATGTTCCAAAAGCACACGCCGAACACAAAATAAGAACGGGTGTGGTACTAATAGAGATGTATACAACCAACTTGAACAGGTAAAGAACAAACGTTGACCTAAAATATTGTATTCTAAAATAGGAGTCACTGTGACCTACTTTGTGATGATGTAGTACTCACCAAGATGATTCCGTCAAACAAGCTTGAAGATTCCATGTATAACATTATGTATAGAGAAGACCAGAAAAAATAAATAATAATGTACAAACATTATATATATATATATATATATATATATATATATATATATATATATATATATATATATATATATATATATATATATGTACGTACGTACGTACGTACGTATGTATGTATGTATGTATGTATGTATGAATGTATGTATGAATGTTCTTACGTGTTTATGCTCGAATAAACAGTAACAAAAGAAAGAGTGAAAACAAGAAGCTTTGAACAATTTAACAAATAATTTATTTCCCTGGAGGAAAAAAAAATAAAACTATAAAAGTGAAGAAATAAAGAACTTACAGCTTTAAGATTCAAATCCAAAAATAATCCAAGAATAATCCACGAATAAAATTTTAGAAGTCCTAATAATGAAATGTTCTAATGAATTCAAGTTCGAGTCCCGACGGTGAATCCAAGATGGAATGTGATGACGTATGCTGGATCCTATACAGTGTTGTTGTCTACAGTTCCTTGTAGAAACACAAGAAATAATACTCCGGTGTTGAAAAGCCGAATAAAATTTCTAAGAAATGTCTTTGTTCAAGAATTCTGTATGGGCACTAAAATATTTCCAGAGAAACGAATTAATCTTTTAGAGTGCAAATAATCTGAAAAAAAAAATTAACATATAACTCGAAAAACTAGCTACAACAGAAGAACGACATGACATCATGTGTTTTAAGTCCAGACTGACGACATATCTCTATAAACAAAGATTATACCGTAACTTGAAGCGCAAAACAGATTCCCGGATGAGGGTCAACTTTATAGAATCCTCCAGAAGCATTCACGCCTAAAAGCACGTAGTCCCACTATGACCTTGACAAAAACCAATAATTTTACCTTAAGAATAAGATTTTAAAAAAGTTGTTTACTTCTCTCAGTGATTTTCTGAATTAAGGTCTGGAACTAGGTCAACATATGATACAATGTTCGGTGTTTACGATCAAACTCTAAGATCAAACTAATTTCAGGAAAATATAAAATTCCTAGTAAACACAACTACATTATTTTGACATATAATGAAATTAAAAATAAAAAGATTTTAAAACTTACAAACAATTCAATTAAATCAAATATGCATAGTGTGTGTGTGTGTGTGTGTGTGTGTGTGTGTGTGTGTGTAACCCCTTTAACCCAAATTCAGAGGTTAGGTACTACGAACGCCACTCCGAAATATGCCATAGGAACCAGGAAGAAAGAAGGATTGCAATGCAGTGTGTGTGGGGAGGGGTGTTGTTAAGACTATGTGGTTTTGAACGATTTAATAGAAAGAGCGAAAACCAACAAGTTTTGTAAACTTCAACAAAGAATTTATTTCAATAGAATACAAATTGAAAGTTTAAAAAGAACTTACAGTATTGTGAATTAAATCTCAGCTAGTCCTAAAAGTTTTATCACATATCCAAATATAAAACGTTTTGAATGAATTCTAGTGATATTCCGAATACAAGCCAATTTTGAATGTGCTGATATACCAGTATGCAGCAGAGAGGGGGAACAGATCTTTTGTTAGAACGTCATTTAAAAAAAAAATAAAGCTTCCTATGAAAATGAAAAAAATAAGTTCAATAATGTCAAACCGAAGCCTCTAATTTACCGAGAGTTTCTCTAATTGGGTTAGTTTATTTTGTTTCTTTATTTTTGTCGTTAGTGTTTTTCAAAATTTGTGTTTGCTTTTTTGTTTATCCACTGGACGTTTCATTGAGGTCGTACCCTCTCTGCTGCTATAAATTGTGATTAATTAAATCATTACTTACATCAATAATGACACCGGCTATGGAGTCTTATACAGATAGATTTGCTCGAGAGCGATTAGAATCAATTAAAAAATTTCTTCCTGTTCGTGATTCTGTTAGACAAAAATTACATGAACGTCAAGAATCCCAGGTAGAATTCGCAGAAGGTACAAAACAATTATTTAAGCCTCTTACAAAAGTTACTAAAAAAGTTGCAGAAGCTACATAAAGTCATCGTCCAACTTTAGAACAAACTGCTGTGGATACTAGAAAAATTGCAGAAAGGACTAAGAAAAAAAAAGATTTTAAGAGATCTTCCAAGGGAAATAGCTGCTGCTCAACCTCCTCCTGCAGGTGAAGAAATACTTGAAGGTATTAATGAAGTTTGTACTGATTTAGGTGAAATAAAAAAGCTCTAGCACCAAAACCCAAAGTAATAAAAGAAAATATTCAATTCATTAAAATATTTAGAGAAGGTGTTATTGAAAAACTTAAAGAAGTAAAAGAGAAAAATTTGCCTAGTGAGACATTGAACGTTATTTTTCAAATAGATAAAATTTTAAAATCTGATTATATTAAGGTAAGTGATGATAATTTTGATAAATGGGTATATCGTATATATTACAACGAAAATCAAGCCAGAGATAATGAAATAAAATATAGAAGTTTTGTTAAAGAAATTAAAAAAACTTTATAATGAGGTACAGAAACAATTAAAATCACAACCTCCCCACCAAGAACCTTCCTATAAACTTCCTCCACCACAGCAACAAATAGAACGACAACAAAAACAACCACAACCTCTCAAAAACAAAAACAGTCAGAAATAATTGATAGTAGGGATACATTTACGCCTAGCGGTTTTGGCATTATCAATTATTAGAGACGCAAAGAAGCAATAAATATTGCCGCATATGGATACTATCAAAAAGAAAAATATGTAAGACTTAGATATATTCATTCTTGGAAGAGTGAAGATGATTGGGTTAAAGATGTATATTCTATATTTAGTAATAAACCTGCCAAAGATGACGACGAGCATTTTCTTAAATTTAAACATGATGTAGAACTAGAAAAGAAACAAGAAGAAGAACTGTTTAATATTTTAATTCCTCCTAGTTAAACTGGAACTGGCTTTATTGCTTGTCCTAACAATGTTCTTTCTGACGTAGATTAAAAATTCTGATTGGAGGAAAACGTGCTGGAAGTAAGTCTCCAGAAATCATTAATGAAATCTCCGATATTTGTCAAAGATTATTGGTGGTATCATGGATATTAATGTTTATCGATCTCTCATCGATGAAATTGCTGATGATTATTACAGTGAGTAAATAAATGAATAACAAATAAGATGATCATACATAATGCTCAACGTGGACCGATCATAGTTAGGGTGATAAATTCACGATTACCAACATATAAAGCAACTTACGGAGATGGACTCGGAGATGTTGTTCATGGTTTATTTAGAAGAATAGCTCCAAAAGCAATACCTATTGCAAAACAACTAGGAATAAAATATATCGATTTTGTTCGTGAAACAATTCCTAGCGCAGTTGGTAATGTTGCAAGTAAAGCATTCTCGGCAATCAAGGACAGACTGGTACGATTAATTCGGCGAAAACCTCAGCCAGTAAAATTACCCAGCACTGAAGTTATGCCTGCAAATGTCGGTAAAATAATAAATCAAGCTGCAAATCAAAAACTATTAGGGTTGGCTGGTGATGCAGAAAAAATATAACTGCTAGTATGATAGCAGGAAGTGGTCCTCGTTTTAGACGATAATAAATATAATAAAATGTTTAAACGTATATCCGATCCAGCATTTGATATGAACGCACCGATTCTCAAGGATGAATCGATACGTGATTATCAATTTTATTCTTATGACGCACGAGAACCAAATCGGCGTTGGCGAATCCAACTGCAAGTTCAGGATGCAAGCAGATATTTCTTACCCGCTGAAGCATTTATTGAGGTAGAAGGTGAAATTATAAAAAAGATGATACAGAATACGGGGCTAATGTTAGAATTGGTTTTGTGAATAACAGTATTATAGCGTTGTTTGACAGTGAGACATACATGATTGATGGAAGAAATATTGAAACGATTCAAAAAGACGTTGATGTTGCTACAACAATAATATGTTTAGCAAGATATTCTAATGATTATACAAGATCAGCTAGTCCATCAATGATGTTTGCCAAAAACACTTCTGACTTTCCTGACAACAGTTAATATAATATATGACGATCAAGAAACAATGCCGACAACGCTGACGCTGATGTGTGGCCGGTGGTTCATGGTGCTAATCCAGAATTCAATTTAGGATTTGCATCAAGTCGATCAATGCTGAAAGATGTTCGTAGAAGATTTTCAAGTACAATTCCACTGTCACATATTTTTGGGATTTTGTAGAAATGTTAGAATGTTTATTTTCAGAGCTAAACATACAGTTGTACTTGTTAGAAAAGGCGACTATAATGATGCAATCTGGCGACCTGCGGGTGATGCTGGTAAAGTAATATTAACAAAACTTTCACTGTGGAAGCCAGTAATGACTCAAACAGTTGCTGAAGAACAAATATTGCTTTTTTAAGGAACAAGGCGGAAAATTATTATTAGCATGGTTAACAGTAACTACAGATAGTGTTCAAGGTAATTTCAACGGTTTATTTACATGGCATAAAGCATCAGATCAAGGTATGTCTGCACCAAGACATATTTTCATTGCTTTTTAAGATTTTGTGCGAGTAAATTCACAAACACACAGTATAATGATATTTGATAAACTTGGTGTCTCTAAAGTTTCTTTAAGAATAAACGGACATCTAGAACCATTAGAAGATATATTATTAAATTTTGAAAATAATCATGCAGCACGTGCATATCATCGTTTGATGACATTTATGGGACGTGATCAAAATATTGATACTGGTTTGCAAGTATCACAATTAGATCGTACAAATCTTTATCCGATCTATTACTTCTCACTGGAACGAATCAAATTATAAATCAAAACGAGCTTCAATTGAAATTATTGATCATAATGCGCATGCGTGGACTAATGAAGTAACACTATTTCCAAGAAATCTCGAAATGTTAAATTTTATAACGATGATATGTGATTTTATTAACGAAATAAGTAAAAACGATCCTGTATCCGTGTGGCTGTTTCAAAGTTCCGATGATGGAAATTATGATAGATTTGTACGACCAAATGGCGTTATTTATCGCACAGAATCTCTAAACGAAGAAATGAAAAATCTTGCGCTAAAATATACCGATGATACTGAATAATTACTGAGTTCCGTCAGTTGCGGCTCATTTTGCTAGAGAGAAAAATTCGTGGAAACCAACTCGGTTTGATTTCTTCGATGATATAATTTCGAATTGTGTCGAATATGGACACAGTGGATTGTGGAATAGTATATACGATGATAAAGATTTTATCTCGGTTGATATGGTTGCATGTTATCCAGGAAGTTTTCATGGAATGGGCGAATGTTCTGTATAATTTAAAAGATTGGACAGCCAACACATGAGATGACCAGAGTATTGATAAACAGACCATTACCAGATTTTGACCTGACTGTATTTGCTTGTATCGAGTCATTTAAGTTTGCCGAAAATCTTCATCCGATTTTTACGTCTGGTTTGGCAAACATTTTTCAGAAAATATGTGGGCACCAATAGTATTATTACGATATATGCTCGATGTAAAAATACTGATATCGTTGATTGTCACTGAAGCAATTATATAATATCGTCCTCAGAAACAAGTTTGGTTACCACAACAAAAGAAATATTCTGATAATGAAAATCCTGATATGACTGATTTTGAGAATAAAACTGCAAAAGATCTTGGCAGTAAAATAATCTGTAAATTTACTCAAGGAGGATCATATGATCATAAACGACAGTGTACAAGATTAATTATAGATGATGCTGAACTAGATTTTATAATTACCGATTCAGCGAAGAGAAAACATATTTATAAGTGGAAGTAATGTTAACTTATCAGACGGAACTAAATTAGGTACAATTGTGAGCTATATTGATCGTGAGTCACCGCAGTATACTCATTTAAGATCTTCAATGCTCGCGTACGTTTCGGTAAATTTATTATCGATGATAAACATATTTTCTGATACCGGAGTTAGAGTCGTACAGGTTCATTTTATATCAATAAAAAACATGTATGATTGTTAGAACAATTACATATAGGCGCCTCTGCATCATGGGGCGAATGGAGAATAAAACAAGAAAAGATACTTAGGAATTCTGAATCTGCTGACTCAAAAATATTTATTACAAAAATAATAAAATATCAAAATTATCATCAGCACCATCGATATATGATCCTGTAGCTAGACATAAAACAGTTTATCTCAATGGACCAGGCATTTTGGTAAAACAACTCGTGTGATTGATAAATTTTGATATGATCGTTTTAACCCCTACACACAGACTCGTCAGAGAGAAGAAAGAAAGAAATATTAAATCATGTACTTATCACAAATTCTTTCGATGGAAAGGAGATAAATGGACTCCTGATCGAATGGGCGAGAAATATATTCCAAGGATTATTGTTTGAGATGAAATATGTAGAGTGTCGTTAGAAACATTAAAAATATTTCTTGATTGGTTATTGACAAAAAATACTGCTGTAATAATGTGTGGCGATCAGGTCAACCACCGCCTTTTGTTGGAGAGTCTCCGCACGAATGGCAGTTGAATCTAATTTGTACATTGCGGGTCTACCCGTGGATCTTACCACGCTGGAAAGTATATGTGTCGTCACACTCCAAATAGGATCAGTCGCTCTTTTTTTTTAACCACCTTCAAGTTCACAAGGTTCATATAAATATCTGACAGTCACATTACCATTGTTTTGAAAAGTCATGTCGTTGTATTGGTATTTTTCTTTTGTAATTGCATTGATGGTTTTCATAGAAATCGTACTAGTAATTTCATTATTTAATGCAGCTATCACACTGGGTAATCTTGTAACGCATTCGCGAGATCTGATATCTTTTTGAATTATTTGTTCGATTAAATTGTTCAACAATTGCCTGATCACGATGAATTGCGGTATGTCCTCGTCTGATTTCGACGTTATATTTTTTCATTAATGATGATACTGCACCAATAAATTCTTTGCCAGGATCAACCTGCGGTAATTGTGGCCATCGCAAGGGTCCTCGTTGATAAACTCGTATTTATATCTACTTGTACCGTCAACGACAGTTTACGCGTATTTGTATGTTGATTGACGTTTACCATTTTTGATAGTATCGTAAACAAAATATCTGCTTGATGAACTTCTTTAGGAGCGCTGACATCAAAATACTTAATTTGTTTAGGTGGTGGTAGTAAATTTGCCATATGCCTGTCGTGATAACATTTTGCAGCAATAGAACGTGTAACATTTGCTGCATCAGCAAGTTTACTAATCGCTGCTTTACCTTTCCAATATCCTCTTGGGCTATAAAAAAATCGATTCCATTATTTTTTATTGAATAATTACCAGCTCCGAATAATAATTTACCTTTCATCGCAGATTTTATTATCAAATTAGCTATTTTTTCCTTAAAAGATTTATATTTTATATAATTGAATGCATGAATTAATTTCACATCTGCAATATGCCTTTGTTGTAAATCATTATTTTTATTTTTATAAGCTACATCATAAACATGACACGCTTTATCAATTTCATTTATCGGATATTCACCAGGTTTTGGTTGATCTTGTTTATCAAGTTGGATATCAAGTCGATTTCCAGGACCACAATAATTATATCCAGGAAGATGTTTTTTCTCCTGGGAATTTAGCCCAATGAGTTCCTAGTAATTTTCCTAATGAAGCAGCTATATCACCACCAATTTTCCTTGACTTGTCAAGGGAAATAAATTTATATTTTTTGTACCACATTTTATACATTTACCTGTAAGTGCACGCATTTTATTTTTTGTTACTATTGTTGTTAATCCACTTCTGAGGGTGGATGCTCTACATCGAGCACAATATAAATTCATATTATTTATCATATTTGTATAACATGGATGTCATTGATTTCTCACCGACACGAAAACAAAAACCAGTCAAACATCATCCAGCGCTACCAAATTCTATCAGAGCAATTATAATAGGTGCATCTGGGTCTGTTAAGACACAATTATTACTTAATTTGATAATGAGTTGGCTCAAGTGGGACAAGTTGTATTTAGTATCTCCGTCAGTTGCTGATCAGCGATGCTGCGAAGTACATGAAGATTTTAATGAAAATGCAAAATTGTTGGATGAAGACGGCAATATTAATGATGTTATCACCGATATTGATGAAGCCCCATTTGTAGATGACCTTGATGGATTTAATAATAATTTAGTGGTTTACGAAGACGTGATGATGGACAAGCAATCAAATCCAGCAAGAATATTTTCTAGAGGCAGGCATAAAAACACTGATATGATTTATGTCACTCATCGGTATACACAAATACCTAAAGTAATCAGAGATAACTGCAATATTTTGGTTGTGTTCAATGGAGTCGATACACATATTCTGCGACATATTCATCAGACTTGATGTTCAGGGGATATGGACATGATTAAGTCCAACAGGGATTTATAATAATAAATTTACATGATCCTCAATCGCGATATTGTATAGGTCTTGATAAAATCTTTGGATAAAAAAACAGCAGCAGAGAGGGTGCGACCTCAATGAAACGTCCGGTGGGAAAACAAAAACACACACAAATTTTGAAAAACACTAACGACAAAAACAAGTAGCAAAATAAACTAACCCAATTAGAGAAACTCTCGGTAAGTTAGAGGCTTCGGTTTTGGCGTTATTGACCCTATATTATATTTTTTTAGGGAGCTTTATTTTTTTAAAGATGACGTTCTAGCATAAGGTCTGTTCATCCTGTCTGCTTCTCAGTAGCCTCAAATGTTCTAATGTGCCAACAGTATTGATGTATCACAATGATATTATCCACCATGTCACTGAATGGATTCTCAATAATTCCAAAGTAGTGTTTTAATTTTAACTCAGCGATTACTTTGTAATTATAATGAATAATTTAAATCAACAAATCCTCTCATATTAAAGCTGAAACGCAACTAACACTGACTCCTCTGAAGACTTATGTTAATACAGCAATGAGTAATTTTGAAATAAACAACATTAATATACAAAACTAAACCAAAATACAGAACCAGGACGAGGGTCAACTTCCCATCAAATTCATAAACAAATTGTTTCTAGAACATTCTGGGTTGTCAACAAGATCAGGAAAGTCCAAGTGAAAAACTAATGTTCTAAACTCAGATACAAGTAAACATGATTAGCTCAAGCAATAATGTTCTTTAAACGTAATCTAAATTCAAAGAGAAATATTACCTACGTAATATGTTCTTTACAAAATAACAAGATTTTTGTCAGGTAGGCCCTTAACTAGATTAATGACCAGGTGAGTCACGCTATATATATATATATATATATATATATATATATATATATATATATATATATATATATATATATATATATATATATATATATATATATATATATATATATATAATCATGGGAAAACAAGAGCCAAATTAAATATACATAACAGTGTGTGTGTATGGTGTTAGAATACCAATCATTAAAATATTGTCATTAATCCCAATGACTCAGAAAACAAGAACTATATTATAAAATAATAAATGTGATACTGGTATCCATAAAAAATCTCCAAAGCTGCCTACTGTGCATTTCTTTATATTAAATGCAGATTACATTCATTTTTAGCCAGTTTGTTTGGGGGGGGGGGTATTGTTGACACTGGCATGTTAAATAAAGTGGATTGCTAATTAAAGATGATACAGGTGAAGTTTGTTTACATGTGGTACGCAACGGTTCGTATAACGTTCAGTGCTCTATAACATGGACTCCTCCCTGAATCAGTACGATCATGGCGGAATACATGTACACATACCACCCTTTTTCAGCATCTACCGAATGAATAAAGTTAAGCTGTATGTCAATAAGAAGTACGTTTACATCATTCGTGCACGAAAGCGAATTCGTTATTTTATCTACATTTAGAGACGCTGATGTGCAATTTCAGTAAGAAACAGAGGCAGGTATTCGCGTAGCTGGACGGTACGAACTATATTAGTGCTATTTCTGCTTTCAAAACCAACTGCAGCCAGTAGTATCTACAAGCTCCGTGTAACAAGTGTTACGACTATAAGCTTTTTAAAGCTTTAAACAACTCCTCCTGTACGTAGGAAGACAACGAGAGGTCAATTTGTGTGTAAAAACATTCGTTTAAAAAGATAATGCGGAGAAAAGTAACCAAAGAAAGATTTACGCTTTCTAAAGGAGCGTGGCATTCTAGAGAGTTTTAAAAGTTTCTGTTGTTGTCTGCAGAATGTACGATCATCTAGGTGGAAAATCCATCTTCTTTGGAAAAAAGCAAGTGTTAGAGTGTATCCTACTGTATGTTATCTTTTTTCTTCCCTATATTGAATATGCGAATTGATCTTTGTCCAAAAATAAACTAATATCCAGTATTGCAGAAGAATACAATAGAAGTTATATACAATTAAGCCTATTTTAGTATGTATTAATTGGTCACCTGTTGCTTTCTTTTCTTGCGAATTGAACATTATACTTATAGAAGCATTAATAGTAAAGTGCATATTTACAAAGACATAAAAAGGTGCTAATAATAGAAAATGACTTCATAGAGTCTGACTACTGGACTAGACTGTGCTTAGAAAAGTCAAAATGTTGGGAATAAAACAAGGCGGTATTCTCGGAACATTGTCCAGCAAGAAACCCAAGCTCGAACCTCAAATTAGACACATTGTATTTAGAGTTTCGGCATGTCATTGAAATTCTTGCAAGTCGGAGAACCCCAGTTAGGAAAATCCTGAAGAGTCTAAGATTCTAACTTTATGTTCATTTGAGTAACCTTATTTTAAACGCTTGGAACTTTGATTTTAAACTTGATATTCTATCTAAAATAATTGACAAGACTCGGTACGGTAAAAAATATGAAATGCACACACAATGTGGAACAGATGAGGAAAGTTTTCCGCATCAAATTTTTTAATGTCTGAAGTGTGAACACCCATTTCATTTGGTCATGGTAGTTTAGGGTTCATCTCTGAAACAAAGTGTCATGGGATCTAATCCAGTCTATGCAAAGTTTTCTTTTCCCCACGGGTGTGTGCTGGTATCCGAAATATTTCATAAAGTCAGTTTTCTTTGAGATTTGCCATTTCTTTATTACAACTATGCCCTGGAAACACTTAGAATTCAGGTTTCCGGAACTTCACCCGCTGGGCCCCCTTTGGAGGTTGCTTCTCGCCAACCTGTTTACGCCTCTCTGTCTCTGCTGTCCCCCTTCCCCCAACTTCCATATGTGGGTAATTAGTAATTACCTGATACAGTTTAATGTTACATATCTAATGGCGAAACGCGGGTTAGGACGATTCGGGAATATACAGCTGTTTTAAATAACGTAACTAACGTGTCACAACTCTAGTTTAAAATGAAAGAAATAGTTGGGTGTATAGAAAATGTACCTTCTTTTAACAGTCTGGTGTAAACTCAATCTGATTAAAATCGAACACTATTTACAAGCACATCTGTCAGATACCGTTAAAGGTTCGTGTTCCGGAGACCTTCGTAATTTTCGAGCCACATATTTAATAACCAATCAGATAAAGCATTTCAGCTGTAGGTGGCCAAGGTATCTTAGGAAGCGTCATGTATTTGAAAGCTGTCATTTGATTGGTGAATCACAAAGTCAAAAAAATAACCTCAAATTGATGTCGGACATCTCAGAGTTGTACTATCAGTAATATACAAGAATAATATTCAATAATAATCATATCTTAGAAATAGTATAACAAGTAGGTTTACTTTTTTCTTTCCATGCGGAATTTTCAACACAGCAAGAAGAAGATATATGGATGTGATTAAACATTCAATACATTTGGAAACGTAAGATAACGAGTATTCTGAAAGCTACATTGATAGGTTGCGCTCCTTTCTATCTGTTCGAAATTATGTGAACATTTAAAATCTTCAATATACAACAAATGCGTTCGCTTAAAAGACTATATAACTTCAAATCTGACATATGATATATGATTTGCTTTCAATGCATGTGTCCCCCTTTCTGCCCCACCCCCACCCTTTATTTGAATAAATAACTTCTGGCTTTCAAAGTCATTGTTTAAAGCTCTTCGATGACCTGAAATTTGAAGGAAAAAATTCCTACCCCCCCCCACCAGTCCGTCCGCCTTTCATTCCCGAAAATCAAATGACCCGTCCATGACAACTCAAGACTATATTATTACACGTTTATATTTCAATTTATTTGCTTGGATATGTGACAAAGCTTGCCAAGTAGCTTCCGGTTGGTTGGTGGTTGTTCCCGGGGTTATTTCGGGTTCTTCCTCCACCATGTACACTGGCCGCCATGTACGCATATAATGTGCTAAAAGTGGTGTCAAACCCACAACAGCAACAACAAGAACGCATTCCTGAGAATTAGGTTTCTGGGACGGGATGTCAGACTAATTGGTATCAACATGCAAGGTCTCGAAACTGTTGGGTAGTTGTAAATACCCAATGTCTCAGATGACATAGTGAGCATCAGCCATAGTACTTGTCAACTGTATCATATTGCATAAAGTCTGCCAACAAGAACGTTTTGCAATTTGTTCGAGAATTTGGACATGTATTTTGAGTACCGTTTTCATGCAGGTATCAAAAGCATTACGATACAGGATTTCAGTAAATAAAATGTGATAACCACATATAAAAATAGCGCGACATCATATTTCTTTTTGGAAAACACTTAACCTAGATAAATGGATTGATATTACTGTACTTAGATTGTTATGATTTTACTAAATCCCATTTCTATCTCCTCTTGCCTACCTTAATATAATCAAGATACAACTTTTCCTTATAATTCAACGCTATCTGCCATGTTATCACGATGAATGTGAGGAGGAAAATAACAAAGGAGAATGAAACATGAAAAAAGTAATTATATCCGTTATATTACCTGAAAGAAAATAATTCTGAGGGTTAAAAAAGATAATTCCAGCTTCTATACAATCCCGCGAAAAATGTAATATATATATATATATATATATATATATATATATATATATATATATATATATATATATATATATATATAACATGCAGGACGATCACAATTCTTATACCGATGTGAACCACTACAGCAGGATCAAAGATCTAATACCGATGCGAACCACTACAGGCCAGTCTATGGAGGGGGATTACCGCCATAATTCTATGCATGTATTTTCTAATCTTCCTTGATGCATTATTGTAAATGGCTGCTTGCGAGTGCTCCTTTCATAATTCTATCAATGTATATTGTATTCTTCGTTGATGCAGATTGTACGTGGCAGTTCGCAAGTGCTATTTTACTTCTGCATTATTGTCAATGGCTGCTTGCAACTGCTACATTCATACTTCTAGTCATTAATTTTCTATTCTTCATTGATGCAAGCTGTAAATTGCTGCTTGAAAGTGCCTAGATCTGCTTTCCTTCTGCGTCATTGTATCTTGCATTTTGCCAACTACTGAACTGATTCTGTAGTTTGTCGTATGGCAAATGCTATGTCAGTTGTTACAAGTTTTAACATTCTATTTATAAATTTGCTATGTCACAAGTTACACAAATTGCACCTTCCAAAATCATGCCTATAATGTAGCATCAAGCACGTTGCAAATTAGAATCAAGAAAGTTAGAATAAAATAATGCCTCATTATGACGACAGATGGCGCTGCGACACGTCGATTTCTTACAATACGACTACTCCCCTGACCCTAGCAACAAGAGATTATACCACTTTAGGGCATGTTTCGGGGTCTTATTTAAAATATCGTTCGAATTAAATTACAGCAGCTGATGTCTCAGAGTATTAACATTTGGAAGAGAGGTAGTAGTAGCATGCAAGTAGTACAAAATAAATTAAATGTATCAAATTGTATAAAATTAGATGTATTTACAAAACGTTATATTTCCGCTAACCCTTCCCATCTCATTTTATTTGAACATTTTGTCTGTTTAATTTACCGCTGTCGCACGGTGGCAGAATAGGGCAGCCGCTTACTGGCAAGATTTAAGGCCCTGATTTGTTTATATATTCTCATTCACAATGTTATCAGTTTAGAGCATATTTATTATTTTAGAGTGCAGTGCAAATTCTGTTTTTTTTTTGTAGCAGTAAAGACCTCACAAGGTTTGAGCAAATTGCAGATAATAGCACCTAGAGGCCATACTTTCATTTCTTTATTCACGAGAGAGAGAGAGAGAGAAAGCACTTTACAGAGATGAGGATTCTGTTTATTCTCTCATCCCTATGTAAGTAAATTTTACTGTTAATCTGCAGCTTACAGTGGCAGTTTAATTATATATATATATATATATATATATATATATATATATATATATATATATATATATATATATATATATATATATATATATATATATATATATTTATATATATTTATATATATATATATATAAAGAAGTAAGGTAAATAGTCAAATTATACAGAATTCTTATATATGTATGGCATGGATGATTATGCAATAGCCAGCAAGTATTGTCACTAGTTGTCTGTGACAAGTATGTCATATCTCCAATTTCATTTTAAATCTCCAATTCCAATACAAGACCAAGAGGCAAATGACTTGAAACAAGGACATCACATACAAAGCATATATGCTACAAATATATGAACTTATTTCATTATATAAAAAAAAGAAATTCTAAGAGTATGAAATATATTTTCTATATGTAAATATAAAGAACACTTCCATACAATTATGAAATACTTTATTTTGACAGATATCAAACTGGGAACTACATTTTTTTATTATTAAAACTGTATTCATCCATATATGAAGCGATATGTATAGTACAGATAAGATGACTGATTGTATGGTACCTCACTGATAAAACATCAGACTCCTTTGGTAACAATTCTAAAAATATAATATATTGAATATGAATAACATTGCAACCGCTACCAGTAACCATTTCAATTTGTTTGTATTACTACTGCTATAGTACAGTACTAAAAGTGCTTGATACATTTGGATATGAAATTAATGTAGTAGTTAAAAAGATTAATTCAAATTTTTACATGTATCTTCTACAGATGTGATTGTTTTCTGTTAGAAGAATAAGACACCCCCCACATAATTTTCTAAAAAACTTGTAAAGTTTTTAAGGCTAGTCACAGCTCAGGCTGTTGTAGTATCCACCAATGCCACCACCCCACATAAACATCTTCATTTGTCTGTGATTTTATCATTATTTTATCCTGTTTAAAATAGAAATTATTATTGTTATGACACAAAAATATCAGCACAATACAACTATGTTATAAAGCAAAATAATTAAATAAAAACAATATACAGTCCTATGTTTAACTTTTCATAGGAAATATAAGAGACAAAAGTTTAATTTAAACTGGCATTCATAAAAACAATATTGTTAGATGAATTAGTCTGAAACAAAAATGATCATACAGGTAGGCAATTATAATGAACAAATACCTGGATTGTCTTGTTACATTGTTCTTATAGATTTAAATTCCAGTCCCTTTTGTTTTTCACTTTCACATGAATAAAACATGAATGAAGACAAGCTTTTCACACAATCTGGCTTTTGGATTAGACATACACTCATCATTGCAAATTCTGAGGAATTAAAACTGTAAATTCTGGATTGGCCAAGACACATTACCTTTTGTGTACCACATACATTTGTAAATTATAACTCAAGAACAGTAAGGTTATATTCCCTAGTGTCTGTTTCAAGAATTAATCCAAAAAAGAACTTTCCATTACTAGATCTGTATTCAATATATACACTGTAGAAAAATGCTCACTTTTTGATGAATTTATTTTGTGGGCAATAAAAACAAGTTGTTTGCACTTGCTATGAGCAAAAAAGCATGAAAAGGATTATATTTTATTTGCTAATTTGTTATTTCTGATACTTTGACCGCCAAAAAAATATTATATTTATGAACCTGAGATGAAATGTTAAATTTGGCCTCTTATCCCTAATGTATGTGCCTTAGAACAATGGATAAGATAAGATAAATTCCATAATTTAAATGTCTTAATTACTCAGCACACACACACAGAGAGAGAGAGAGAGAGAGAGAGAGAGAGAGAGAGAAATTCATAAGTAAGTTAGTTTCTTCATAGAATAATATAAACTACTCACCAATTTCTGACTTCATTTGTAAGATATCTGAGCAGAACGTAACAGCTACTTTATAAGCTTGCAAGTCATTTTAATGTGAGTTATAGGCCCCCAAGTACTATTTCTCAGGGAAGACACAAGAGTGGGTTTTAGAAATTAAACCAGTTTGTTACTTTGTGAAAAATGGGGTCATTATGAGAAAATGGAGACATCTGATGTACCTGCTGGTGATGAGTGGTCAGTGAGCAATCAAATAGTTGTTCCTAAGTCATATAGACAGGAAATGCATAGTCTAGCCCACAAAACTCCTTAAGCTGTTCATTTTGGTGTCAATAGGACTTATCACAAGATCCTGAATCATTTTTATTTGCCGAAAATTAAAAGTGATGTTTATAAGTACCATAGATCTTGTCACACTTGTCAAATGGTAGGAAATCCCAATCAGAAGAGATATAAGGCACATCTGCAACCTATTCCTGCATTTGACCATTTGACAAGCCATTTAACAGAAAAATGGTAGACTGTCAGTTCTTTACCTAATACCAAGTCAAGCAACTAATACGTGTAGACCATAATGTGTGCGTCCTCAAGATTTCCATAGTCTATTCCTTTGAGGAATATTAAAGCAAAAACTGTTCTAAAAGGTTAGGCAATGTTTTAACACTTGTTTGTCACACCAAATCTGTCCCGCAAATTTTATGTTTGATTATTTCCAACAACTTATGCATGAATTAGACATCCAACAGTTTAATTTTCTATCTGTCACCCTGAAAGTAATGGGGCTAGCTCAAGACTGTCTGAAAACACTCTCACCTACCCACGATACATGTATACCATTATATTGAATCAAACCTTAAAAAGGACAGTGATCAGTAAAATCCTGCATTGTATAATTATCGAGTAAGATCAGGAGTTATTTTCCCCATGTTGGTATTTATCACCAAATGAAAGACCCCATGACTACCCTAAAAAGACAAAAGACTGTCCCAAAACACCCTCAACTACCCAGGATACATGTAGGCAATTAAATAGAATAAAACCAAATAAAAAGACAGTGATCTGTAAAATTCTACCCTGTATGATTATCGAGTAAGATCAGTAGAGTTTATTCTTTTGTTGATACTTGCTGAAGACTGTCCCAAAACACACTCATCAACCCAGGATACATGTATACAATTACAATGACTTAATGAAATATGCAGTTTAGGCGCATTCTCTCTCTCTCTCTCTCTCTCTCTCTCTCTCTCTCTCTTTCTTTGATCATAGATAATTCACTAAACTACTTTCATATTGCAAAGAGCAGCACAATTAACAAGTCTGAGTCATGCGTCACTACATTCATATTTCAAAAATTCTTTAAAGCTTTATTTAAAATCTTTAATGTGACAAAGGGCAGCTAAATAATTAGAACCCAAGGGCGTTATATGTTACGTATATCTAATTTAATTCATATTTATTTTAATTTAATTGTTTGTAAGTTTTAAATATTGTATTCTATTATATGCTATTATAATGTAAATTTATTCACTAGAGATGATATTTTTCCAGAAAATTGGTTGACCAGAATCATTCTTTTCATAAACTCCAGGTGTTGGCCCGGATGCTGACCTTGATTCAAAACTAGCAAACAAAGTTCGACTTTATTTTAAAATGATTGGTTGTTTCCAAGGTCATGATGCAAACAACTTTTTTGTTTTTTATTTTAGAGAAAATTATTGGTCTAATCAAGGCCATATTCTGTGTACGTGATATAAACATGATCACGTGATCCCCCTTCTGATTTCGCAGCTTGGGGGAATTTCGAAACTGCGTCTTATATTACAATATAACCTTTGTTTTAGAGAGAGACATAGATCTCAGTTTGGGGCTTTTTACACTGATGTCAAGTTAGTTTGTTGTAGCCAGATCTTGAGCTCTAATTTTCTTCAGATCAGTTGGATTTCAAAAGGATTAATTCTTTATTCTCTGGAAATATTTTGAGGAGTACTCACACAGAATTTTGGAAAGACATTGCTTACAAATTTAATTTGGATTTCCAACACCGGAGTGCCATTATTTGTATTTCTACAAGGGACTGTAGATAAACACAGTACTGACTACAGCATACGTCATCGTCACCTATCTTGGATTTTCCATCAGGATTCGAACTTGAAATTATTAGAACATTTGTTACTAGGACTTTTGCAAAAGAATTCTTTTATTATTCTTAGGATCATGTTTAGATTTTATTCTTGAAACCGTAAGTTCTTCTCCTTTTTTTATTTTTAAAGAATATTTTCCAGGAAAATAAATTACTTGTTAAATTTTAAAAACTTGTTGTTGTCACTCTGTCTGTGTTACTGTTTATTTGAGCCTAAACACGTAACATAGAAATTGGGAGCTCGTCCGGGATTTTTGTATTTTTGGCTAAAATATTTCAGAAAACATTGGGTTTTTTATTTTTAATTTCCCGTGTTTTTGAAATCTTTAGTGATATCGACAAGCCTTTTATAAAATGGCATCAAATGTGGAAATCTTTCTTTCAGATCCTACCCAGGAACAATTAGATCTTTTCAACAAGGATGATTTGATGCAACTTGCCAGAAAATACTATCTTTCTGAAGTAAAGGCTTCCTTAACGAAATAGGAAATAAGAAATATTTTGGTTCAGTATTTGATAGAAATGAATGTTTTGGATAAAAGTGCTTTGGTTTCAGCCAGTACGTCTGTATCAGACTCTGACACAAAAATGAAGGAATTATAATTAAAATACAAGATGGAATTGGATTTGAGGAAGCTGGGGCTTCAGAAAGATAAAGAAGAAAAACAAATGCTAATGCAGTTGCAATTGGAAAAAGAAAAAGAACAAATGAAATTGGAGAAAGAGAAAGAACAAATGCAATTACATGCAGAAGAAAAAGAAAAAGAAAGACAAATGCAATAAAAACAAATGCAGTTAGATAAGGAAGAAAAAGAAAGACAAATGCAAGAAAAACAAATGCAGTTAGATAAGGAAGAAAGATAGAGAAAGACAAATGCAGTTACAAAAAGAACAAATACAAATGCAAAGAGAGAAGAAAGAAAGGGAATATAAATGTAGAATGAAAGAAATGGAACTGGCAAGTGAAAAGCATTTATACTTCAAATCCAAATTTAAGTTTTGATCTTGCAAAGAACATTAGATCAGTGCCTACTTTCAGAGAAAAAGTAGACAAATATTTTCCTTATTTTGAAAAAGTGGATGAAAATTTGAAGTGGCCAAGGTAGCACTGGACTCAGTTGTTACAATGTGTACTCGCTGGTAAAGCTAGTGATATTTACCGTTCACTGTCAGTTCAACAAAGTGGTGGCTATGATACGGTCAAAGAATGCATCTTAAGGGGTTAGGAGTTAGTCCCTGAAGCTTATCGGCAAAAATTCAGAAACTATAGAAAAGAAGCTGTACGGACTCATGTCGAATTTGCTAGAGAAAAAGAGCAGTTATATGATAGATGGTGCTTAGCCAAGAAAGCTGAACAAGATTATGAAAGTCTTAAACAAATTATATTACTTGAATAGTTCAAAAACTGTACATAGTGACATTAAGTCTTATCTTGATGCGCATCAGATTGAAACCTTGGAAAATGCTTCTCGTGCTGTTGATGAGTATTCTTTAACTCATCAAATTTCTTTTGTAAATAAGACTTCTACTCAACAGTTATTTGGCAGAAAAGCATTTCAGCCTAATACAAGCCCTTCTAAAACATAAACTGGCACAACTTCTAATAATCAAACTTCGGATAAGCTTGATTCAAGATCCTTGTCTCTTCCTACGTGTACCTATTGCAAGAAAAAATGACACGTTATTTATAATTGCTACAAATTTAAAAATAGTCTTCAGGATCAAGACAGACCTATTACAAATGCTCTTATTTCTAAGAGGTCAAGGTCACGGTCATGTATTGAAAGCAATACATTTGTTGGGTCTAACAACCCCATTCTGATTTGATTATGGAGAACTATGGACCATTCATATCAAAGGGTTATATATCACTCTTGGGGGATTCGGCCAATCCTATCCCTATTAAAATTTTAAGGGACACAGGAGCTTCTCAGAGTCTTTTATTGTCGGGTACTTTGCCTTTTTCTGAGAAGTCTTCTTCTAATGAGAGTGTTCTTATTCAGGGAGTAGAGTGCGGCTTTGTTACTGTTCCTCTCCATTGTGTAAATGTGTCATCAGACTTAGTTTCAGGACCCGTGACAGTCGGAATGGTCTCTGTTTTACCCGTTGAGGGCATTCATTTATTACCATACAACAACCTAGCTGGAGACAAGGTTGTGGCTAATCCATTTGTAACTGACAAGCCTTGCTTGGATCAGAAAGTCGATCCAATTGAAAAAGAATTCCCTGATGTATTTACAGCTTGTACAGTTACCAGAGCTATGGCAAAGACAGCTCTTGAGAATGATGTTGATAAGGAAAGTATTCCTTTAGCTCACACATGTACTGGTAAGGCTTTTGATGAGGTCACTTTCACTCCTTGTTTGGATCAATCAGAAGGTAATGATCACAGTGATCCTCTTTTAACGACTCATTCTCTTTATTCTAATCAGGGTGATAAACGACAATCCATTGTCGTCGAACATGGAAAAGATCCTGAGATCTCCTGTTTGTTTCTGAAGGCCATTGTGAAACTGAAGCTACTAAAGTTCCTGTCTGTTATTTCATTACAAATGGAATTTTTATGAGAAAATGGAGACTTCCCGAGATACCTGCTGGTGATGAGTGGTCAATGAACTATCAAATTGTAGTTCCAAAACCTTACAGACAGGAAATACTTAGTATGGCCCATAAAACTCCTCTGGCGGGTCATTTAGGGATCAATAAAACTTATCACAAGATCTTAACTCACTTCTATTGGCCATAACTCAAAAGTGATGTTAGTAAATACTGTAGATCTTGTTATACCTGTCATATGGTAGGAAAACCAAATCAGAAAATTCCCAAGGCTCATCTACAACATATTCCAGCCTTTGATGAACCATTCAGTATAATTATGGTAGATTGTGTTGGTCCCTTACCTAAGACCAAGTCAGGTAACCAATACATGTTGACCATTATGTGTGCGTCAACAAGGTTTCCAGAGGCAATTCCCTTGAGGAATATAAAATCTGAAATAATAGTAAAAGCTTTGATAAAGTCTTTTACACAATTTGGCCCTTCTATCTCTATCCAATTGGGTCATGGGGCAGATTTTAGGTCTGAAACTTTCCAGCCTATTGTGCATGAATCTGGCATTCGGCAATTCAAGTCAGAAGTACATTTATGGTTTGAAATAACTAAAATGAAGAGAACTTTTGAGTTTTGTAATAGTGGAGTTCTGTCTCTCTTGCTCATTCTTCAATTTTTTCTTCAGATTGGATGTTACGGCTTTTACAAGGTTAAGAAGAAATGTAATGAGTTAAGTTATGAAATTAGTGCTCCTGGGATCTAAATAAATTATAGAAGTACCATTATATTGAAAGAGCTAGCCAGGTTAAATATTCAATTAATTTAGTTATACTTGTCCCACTCAGTGAAGATTTAAGTGAAGGAATATCATCAGATTCTACTGACATTGGAGTGACAAATCTTCGGAATTCATAAATTATGAAAGACCTAGACCACAAACTTTCACATTTGCAAAAGCAATAAAGAAATGAACTCAAACAGTTATTATTTGAATATGAGCACTTATTTCCATATGTTCCTACAAGGACAAACAAAATTTTCCATGACGTTGAAATTGTAAATTCTAAACCTCTCAAACAACACCCGCACAGGATGAACCCTCTCAAACAGGAATACTTGAAAAAGGAAATTGCAGGAGAATGATTTTATAGAACCCAGTAAAAGTGACGAGTTCACCATGCATACTTGTTCCAAAACCAGATAAAACTTTCCGTATTTGTACTGATTATATGAAGGTAAATAGTGTGACAAAAACAGATTATTTCCCATTATCAAGAATCGATGACTGTATTGATAAGATTGGGAATGCCAAGTATGTCACCAAATTTGACCTTCTGAAGGGATTTTGGCAGATTCCACTAACGGAAAGAGCAAAGGAAATTTCGGCATTGGTGACTCCAGATGGACTTTACCAATATAAAGTAATGCTGCTTGGGATGAAAGGTCGGCAAGTACATTTCAACGCCTCGTGAATATGATTGACTCTGGTCTAGACAATTGTGATGCTTATATTGATGATGTCATCATCTACAACGACACTTGAAAAGAACATTTAGCAATAATTCGGAAATTCTTTGCCAGACTCACATATGCATGTTTGACAATTAATTTATCTAAAAGTGAATTCTGCCCTGCTAGTGCAACTTTTCTAGAACATATTGTGGGACATGGACAAGTTAAACCTATAGATGCTAAGGTCAAGGCTATCTCTAAATTTCCCGTGTCTGTTAATAAAAAGCAACTGATGCGATTTTTTGGTATGTCCGGATACTATTGAAAATTTTGTTCCAATTTTTCTAACATTGCTGAACCCCTGACAAGTTTATTGAGTAAGAAAAACAAGTTCCTTTGGACTGAAAAATATCAAGAGTCTTTTGACAAGATGAAAGCCATACTTAAAAGTGCGCCAGTTCTTAAAGCTTCAAATTTCAGCCAATCTTTTAAACTGTCTGTTGATGGAAGTTATTTTGGGGTTGGAGCAGTTTTGATTCAAGAAGATGAAAGTGGTATTGATCATCCAGTGTGCTATTTTTCCAAGAAATTAAATAAGCACCAAAGGAATTATTCAACAATCGAGAAGGAATGTTTGGCTTTGATATTGGCATTACAACATTTTGAGGTTTACCTTTGTTCAGCTCCTTCCTCGATCGTTGTATTTAGTGACCACAACCCCTTACTTTCATCGGCAAGATGAAAAATAAAAATCAAAGACTACTAAGGCGGAGTTTGTTGTTACAGGAATATAATCTTGACATCAGGCACATCAAGGGAAAATATAATTTAATAGGAGATGCACTTTTCCGTGTATAGAAATGTATTATTTCATATACACTGTTTGTAATTCATAAAAGTAGTATTTATGTTTTTCTTAAAACTCGTGTATTAATCTATGGTAAAAAGAAAGCTTTATCATCTTTCTTTTTTATGGGGGAAGGTGTTATGTATATCTGATTTAATTCATATTTATTTTAATTTAATTGTTTGTCGGTTTAAATTTTGTATTATATTATATGCTATTATGATGTAAATTTATTCACTAGAGATGATATTTTTCCAGAAAATTGGTTGACCTGAATCATTATTTTCATAAACACCAGGTGTTGGCCTGGATACTGACCTTGATTCAAAACTAGCAAACAAAGTTCGACTTTATTTTAAAATGATTGGTTGTTTCCAAGGTCATGATGGGCCTACATGGTTTAAGATGTAAACAACTTTTTTATTTTTTTTATTTTAGAGAAAATTATTGGTCTAATCAAGGCCATATTCTGTGTACGTGATATAACGATCACGTGATCCCCCTTCTGATATCACAACTTGGGGGAATTCCGAAACTGCGTCTTATATTACAATATAACCTTTGTTTTCGAGAGAGACAGAGATCTCAGTTTGGGGCTTTTTACACTGGTGTCAAGTTAGTTTGTTGTAGCCAGATCTTGAGCTATAATTTTCTTCAGATCATTTAGATTTCAAAAGGATTAATTCTTTATTCTCTGGAAATACTTTGAGGAGTGCTCACACAGAATTTTGGAAAGACATTGCTTACAAATTTAATTTGGATTTTGAACACCGGAGTGCCATTATTTGTATTTCAAGCCTAAACACGTAACACATATTTATATTTTTAAAATTCTTGAACCAAGTTTTTAATTTAATTGGTTTGATAATGTTAAGAATTACAATAAATAAAAGTAAAATCTACTGTAACGTCTTTTGTCTCTGAGTATTTCCACTTTTAGAGACAAAAATTTTAAAGGATGCAAACCAGTTTTAAATCTGTGGGTCTTTTTTGGTTGTTTTTTTATAAATACGTTCAAAGCTTGCGAATCTGTACATTAACAATGCAGATTAAGTATTGGAAAGCAACTGAACACTAAATCTAATCTTTCTAATCGCAAGTAAACATTTTTATCATGATACGATCATGATTTTCCACAGTTTGATTATTTCGGTTTTTGCGGCAAAATATGTTCCAAAATGAAGATCGTGATAAGAATAAGAACACCTTTAAGGAATGCTTACTTTTTTAATGTCATTTTACCTATAATCCTTTTTTATGTGCTACTGATGTTACTCTGAAATATTTTATTTTCACGGGAGCTTATGTACAAGAGTATCGCATGAAAAGGGGGGCCCCGAGTGGCCGAATGGTCTAAAGCGCTCTCCGTTACGGATCACTGCCATCTGACCTCTGCCTGCGTGGGTTCGAGTCTCAGATTCGGCTAATGTGGGTATGTGAGAAAGTTTGCCAGTAGCTTCTCGTGGGTTGGTGGTTCCTTTGGGGTTTTCCCGGGTTCTTCCTCCACCATTAATACTGGCCGTCATGTATAGCCTATCGTGTGCTGAAAAATGGCGTTAAACCCTACAACAACAACAAATCACATGAAAAGATGGATATATGTGAGGTGCGTCAAAATGGGTGACGTACAATACAATCTTTACAACCAGGGTTCGTCTGATGAAAGCTCGTTAATAAGAGTACGAGGGAATATATCATTGTCATTTCTGATCCTTACCATAACAACTAATGTTTCCAAAGTAATGAAATATATCACTAAGAAGTAGATTTCTTAAAGGGTGAAGGCAAATACTTAAGTGCGTCAAAACTGGGGCTGAAAAAGATGGACCACCCTGCTGTATTGTATGCATTTTTGTTTTCGTAAGGTGCTATAAATCACTTAGATCTTCGAGAAAGCATACGGTTTTAGATACGATTAAAACTTTGTTACTAACGTACACCTTAAAAAGAGGGACTGAAAGAGTTATCGACACAAAATGAATGTCGTAAAACTCCGTGGGGAGCATTCATTATTTCTGGTAAAGGAAAAACTTGAGAAATTTAGAGCGCCGTCTGTTGTTATAACGCCATGCTAATCTCTAGTATGCCATTATGACAACACGAGTTGGACAACAAAGACGATACTGATAAAACTTAGTATTTACGTTGTTGCAAGGCCAAATCTGTATGAAAACAGCAGTTGGAATGATGTAATTGTAAAGTTTATAAACAGAATATACAAAACTTGTAATAACTGACATAGTGCTTGTTATACGACAAAATACAGAATCAATTCAGTAGTTGGCAAATCGCAAGATACAAGACGCAGAAGGAAAGTAGATCGAAAAACTTGCAAGCAACCATTTACAGTTTGGATCAATGCAAAATAGAAAATTCATAACTAGAATTTTGAATGTAGCACTTGCAAGCAGTCATTTACAATAATGCAGAAGGAAAGTAGCAATTGCAAACTGCCACGTCCAATTTGCTTCAATGAAAATACAATATACATTGATAGAACTATGAAAGTAGCACTTGCAAGCAGCCATTTACAATAATGCATCAAGAAAGATTAGGAAATACACGCATATAATTATGGCGGTAATCCCCCTCCATACCAGTCAGTTCTAATACCGATGTGCACAACTACAGGCCGATCACGATTCTTATACCGAGGTGAACCACAACATAGTGATGCAAATTCTAATACCGTTGTGAACCATTACAGGCCGATCACATTTCTTATACCGATGTGAACAACAAAATACTGCTGAAACTCTAATACCATTGTGAACCACTACAGGAGGATCAAAATTCTAATACCGATGCGAACCACTCCATGTCGATTAAAATCATATAACAAGATTTGAAGTTTGTATTTTAAACGACGTGGGGGATTTGCACGACATTACGAACACAAACGTACAGCATAAAATAGCAAGACCATGTTATCCCGCCTTTCCTCTAAATAAGCCCTGGGATATTTATATCTGTCTACCTTTAAACCATTTTCAGATTTTTCTTTTGCAAATAAATATCACAATTATTATGGTTCCGTGTTGTTGGACTATAAGCTGCAGTGTTTGTAACAAAAACATGAATGTTTAAGAAATGCAAACAATAACTAGTCCATCCTCTACCTTTATTTTGATATGTGTCAAGAGAGAGAGAGAGAGAGAGAGAGAGAGAGAAATAAACGTACCAGAAGGAAAAACGTCTGTAGAGCAGCATTTTCAACACTTCAAAACTCATATCCACAAGAGAAAATGACATCGAACAGAGTATATTCTGCCTTCACACGTGACCCCAGATAGTCGCAAGGAATGCACAAGGAATCCTGTGCAAGGCATTTCGGTAATTGATGTCAACGACACTTTGTGTCGTCTGCCTCCATACTTGCTCCAAGTTTTGTGGCTAGAAGTGTCACCATTACTACGAGCATAATGTTACCCACAACTGAAATTGAGAGGAATAGATGAATATAATTCGGTTTACCCACTCTTTTATAATATCCACATTTATTTCCCGTTTCACTTTCATATGGAATGATCTTTGTGTTTCGAACGCTTAGCTCTGTATCCAGTCCTGTTGTCAGGGTGGAATTTTCGTTCGTCATATCGATTTCTGATAGAAATAAATTCTCATCTTTGCTTCCGATTCCTGAATCTACAGAATTGTCGCTAGAGCTGCACCTTTTGCTTTCTTCCACGGAGTGATGGCATTTTTGTACAGGTTCAAAATTACCATTGTCATCTACACATCCTTATACATAATGGCGACCAGGTTCCGTGTGTCCCTGCAACAAATCATCAGTCCTTCGTGTCATTTTTATCACCTGAGATTGAATGTGAGCCAGATCCTGTGGCGATATAAATCATTACTTTCACAAATGTTATCGAGATTTTAAGAGCACGTATACATACCTGCTAAGTCGAGCAAAGAGCATTATATTTGTAATAATAAAAATAATGGAAATTAAATTATTCTACTTACGCAGAGAATTATGAGTTGCATCTGTTTGTAAGTAATGTTTCTTAATTTCAGGCAAACCTCTTAATTTTCTATACGGAAGATATATAATGTACCATGATCAAGTTATTGAAAATATCATATGCACGAGTCAGCAGCTTTCCATCTAAAGTACGAGGTTTGCTCTGGATCATGCAAATTTCCAGACCTTAACATACTCAAGTTGATTTGCTCACTGGAATCCTATTGTGCGACCCTGCCGTCAACGTAACTAGCTGTTTGATCAAATAAATCTAGTTTATCACTTTTTTCTTCGATCCATATTAGTCAAGAATATTCATTGTACAAGCTGATTTTCAAAACGTCAGCAGATAACAAGCCTGCTGAGAGCAGACATTAAGGAAATTAAAAATAATGGTTAATTGGTTAATACGTTGTACTTATGCGAACTGTTTTAAATTTTAATAATCTTTTGAAACGTTTTGCTAAGACCTAATGGTTATGGAACTTCGATGTGAATTCAGGTAAATTAAACTATATATTTTGGTAACTTAAGGTACAGTTCCGTTATAGATAAGATTGAATTGTGTCTTCTTGGATGACCACCAATATCTCCATTTCCATGACTTGTTTATAACGTTATGTTTGTTAAAATCTATGTGTAGTTCATAATATTTTTTAAAGAGGCAGCTTATGTGTACAATACCACATTTAATTCAGGAAGCTCCTCGCGAAAGAATAAATTAATTATGCTTGGTAAACGGGCACCTTGAAGGAGATTAATTAGTGTTTTCTTTTGATTCAGTACTTAGTATAATGTAGATTTTTGGGAAATGATAAAGTCGATGATATTAGTGTTTTGCGATACGTGGATTCCATGCAGCAATTTAACATAATCATTTGAGTGGAACACATGGTAACCTTGACGTGGTTAATATGCAAGTACTTGCATTTGATTCCATTTAAGTATATGTCAATTAGGACCGATTAAAAAAAAACACTTCCCGCTTTATCACGTGACCTTTAAAAAAATCGAAACTGACATAAAAGAAACCAAAAGTGTATTTCACATCAAAAAGGTACATTTCTGCCCGGGTACATGCGTTAACTAAAAGTATAAACCGTTATATCTTTATCACCTAACTTAACTGATTACAGTTATTAGAATTCACCGATAATTGGTTGCTGTCCGTGAATTCGGGATGTTCAATGCACTAGATTCATACAGACTAATCGATACGAGCTTTTCGATGAAAAGACAAGATTCTACATGCCAGGTTTCCAGTCTGTGAGTTACTCGTGAGTGCATGAATGTAAATGCACCTGTGTAATGGAAGATGATCTTCGACTCTCAGATAAAGGCACTTTAGGTGCATCTATACACATTGAATTAAGATTAGCGTACTTCATGAAGATGGGGAAAAAGAAAAAAAAAAAAACATTGTCATGACCGCAACCACCTCATCCCCATAGATAAGACTTCCACGGTGGCTTCACGGGACGAGGACAGAGGTGTTATATAATGTAACCAACAATAATGTTTGACTCAAAGTATTGAGATACTTTTGACAGATTTATTTTCTTCGTTTAGGTACGATATCGCCAGTTTCAAAGAATAACTGTGTCAGGTTTTTTATATTTGAAAAGTCTAGCTATAGTTTCTGTTATTATGTAAGAATATGATTTGGTGTTCATAGTGCCATGGTGTCTTTTTCACTGTTTTAGATATGCAGAAATATTTACTTTTACACATCGGGAGTCATGCATGAGTTATTTTCAAACAGACTTATTTATAAGCCGTGTGAACCACTATACATTATCGTCTACCAGTGATAATAGTTTCTTATGTCAATGCTCCATATAGAAACACAAGTAAATATGATGCTACCTTAATCTGCTGCATATTTAGTGTTTAGTCTTTGACATGCGATTGTAGCATTGGGTTGCCCTAAATGTTGGCTTGTGTCGCTTACACGTGGTTTTGGCTGGATTCTTGTCCCTATGGATGATATATTTAATAGCTATATGATTCCGATGTATTAACACTTTTCTTGTATATGTGCTGTTGCATGTTTTGCATAGTCTTGTTATTTAAAATCTATATGCATGTAAATGGTAACTTAAGGATGTATTGGCCAGCCATAATTTGTGGCTGTGTTGCTCTCTTTCTCTCTCTCTCTCTCTCTCTCTCTCTGTGTGTGTGTGTGTGTGTGTGATATTTGGATTTTTAACGTAACTTTAACAATTGTTTCAGTGCCCCCGCCCCCTTTAGTGTGGTCCTTTGTTTACTGTCTGCATGCGATAATTACGAACGTCCTATGGGTATAATAACTAAAGTTTCCTGCCAAACTTCAAAAGTTCGGATGCAATGAAGACATTCATTAATTAAAATCAGCAAGTAAGGATAATAAAACAGTAATTGGGCCAAGTTTTTGGAACTATTTTGCTATTGTTACCATATATACGTGACCTCCGAGTAGGTCGGCTTAGGGATAACATCCAAAATTGGAAAGTAAATCGCCCGATAGCAGAGAAGCTTACCTAGCGGCGATGATGCAGACTGGTTTCGTGCATACAGAAATAGAGATGTAGTGTCTCTATAATCAAACTACAGGAAGTGAAACATGAGTTTTTTTTCCTCAGAATTATTTATTTTCTGTTGTCAAAAAATCCTACTCGCTTCCTCTGGAATGTATCAAACGCCCAGACTGCATATAATTCGATAACATTATCAAAAATTTGATGTATATATAATGGCGAATGCGGAACTACGCTAGATTTCACACATACACAGTACGGGTATAACGATACCAATTGCGCGGGTCCCTTGGTGGACATATTTCATGTGTATGTATGTATGTATGTATGTACAGGGCCGGCGCTACCATACAGGCAAACTAGGCAGCCGCCTAGGGCGCTGATTTCAGGGGGCGCATTTTTAATTTTTTTTTTATTGGTTATAAATTTGGAAATTTATATTTTCGGGGGGGGGGGGGGCGCCAGAATCTAACCCTGTCTAGGGCGCCAGATAGTCTGGCCGGGTCTGGCGCCGGCCCTGTGTATGTATGTATGTATGTGTTATTTCTTCATTAATGTGCCAGTCTATATATTATTTTGCCCACCCCCATCCCCTTCCGCAGATGCCCATGAACGCAAGCTGAGTTAGGATGTTTTAGACGTATGTAACCGATGCAACCATGAGAGTCTTATGACTGACCTATTTTGCAAAATGTAAATACCAGTTACTCACCGTTAGCTGAGTTACTTTAGATTTAGTCCCAATTTGATGCACGTATAATATTTTGAACACATTTATCTGCATCTGATCATTTACACGAATGAAAAGGGTTGATATCTTGAAACTAATATAAAGTATTGTCCATTTACTACGAAGTTAACGTATTGACATTTCGGAGAATATTGCTAGTCCACAAACCTAATTACAAATTGGGTCATTCCATCTGGCTGGAGTTGAAAGAACACAAGCTGAAAAGGATGTTGATTATCAAATTATAAAACAAAGCATTTATTTCGTGATTTCAGATACTTCCAAACGATAATTGTCAGCCGTGCCATTTGTAATCTATCCTTATAAAGTATAATGACAATTGAATGCATTTTTTTTATTATAAATTTTTTTTTTTTTTTGCGTTACTGATTATATACTACCTTGAATAAGGTAGCGAATTGGTACACAGCTCAGATGTGTATATGGGCCAGAATGGGGCCCCGAGTGGCCGAGTGGTCTAAAGTGCTCTCCGTTACGGATCACTGCGGGTATATGAGAAAGCTTGCCAGTAGCTTCTCGTGGGTCGGTGATTCTTTCCGGAGTTTTCCCGGCCGTCATGTATAGCCTATCGTGTGCTGAAAAATGGCGTTAAACCCTACAACAACAACAATGGGCCAGAACAGACCGCAATTCGAAAGTTCCGTGTCTATAGTAAAAGACTAATGTACACGCTTTAATCAAAGACACAGTTAGCGGATCGTAAGTTGTCTACCCCTGACATCCATGAGCATAGCTTTCTTGTGCTTGTGATAACCCAACATACACATAGCAAGTTCATTTACTTTAAGGTACTGATTCTTGGGGGGGGGGGCGTTTTCTTTTGAGCTGAGATTGTTTATTTTCTATTATCTCAAGATAATTATTTTCGAATAATATATTAGATATAATACAGTGTTATTTAACTATAAATCAAAGCAAGATATTTTTGTCCATCTTTGGCTGACAGATTTAAAAATAAAGTGTCATTCCCTTCCCCAGAACATTAAATTGTTGGTCCCTAATATAATTGCGATTTACCGCGTTACATATCACGTATGTTCATAAATAGCGCGGTAAAAAAATATGTTATGATACCCAGCTCTAACAATTATTGCAAATTTTGGAACCTCTTTTTATCGATGTAGTCCAGCCGTTAATCGCATTGGCACATATTGGATTAAAAATATATGTAAGTCCACCCTTTTTGCCTTAAAAAATATATAAGAAAAAGAAAATCTCCGTTTTCTCTTTTAGATATGAGGAAATATTTCACTAAGTTTAAATATTTTATGTTGTCACTCGTGGCTTTGACACTCGTGACAATACAATGCGTTCCACTTCACTCGTGAAATATGTCCTTATATCTACTAAAAAAAGTAGATATCATCTTTGTATCAGATATGCATGCCAAATATGACCGTGATCTCAATCATTTTGGCCATTAAAAAAAGAAGTTGGTGTGAACTCACTCTCTCTCTCTCTCTCTCTCTCTCTCTCTCTCTCTCACACACACACACACACACACACACTCACACAGACTGGGAGAATAAAATCGTTATGTAACGAAATGTATCGTGAGCTGTATTAATTGCAAAAACTAAAGTTTGTATTATCAAAATAAGTAGGATATACTTTATTGATTGAAAAGAAAGTTTGTTCTTCTTGTGTATGAAAAATCGATACCAAATATGATATTACGTTTGCTCTTTCTCTGTCTCTCTCTATCTCTTGGATGAGGATGGCCGTTCGAATTTTCAATAGACAGGGCTGCAGCTTTAAGATTCAACTATCCTTCTATCGACCGCTACACTTCTGTTCGTAGCTAATGTTGACTTGTATTTCCATTCTACTTCGGACTAAAGGGGCAGTGATTATTTCCTGTTAAGAGACTATGAAACTGATAATCATACTGCACATATATTTGACCCACAACCCCTCCCTGATACTGTTCTACAGAATGTCATGGATATCATAAAGTATACAATTATTCTCTCTCTCTTTTATTTCTCTCACAAAAATATGCCGATCTTTAAAGTGACAATGAAACCCGGAATCTCAAATCATTGATCAATATAAATGTTGTTTGACATTTTTGTGTTTAGCAACCTAACAATACTTTAACAGTTATATCGTGTAGAGATACGTAAATATAAATTCTAAAAATGTAAAAATGCAAGACTACACACACAAAAAAACCAAAATAAATTCAGGTAGATAATGTTACGACTCTATGGTCTTCAACTAATTAACAGAAAAAAGCGAAAGCCAACAAGGTTTGTAAAATTCAAGAACAGAATATACCGTAAAAATTTTAAATTAGCTTAACATATTGCGAATTAAATCCCAAATAGTCCCAAAAGTTCAGAGTAATGCAAATGAGTTCGGGTGGTGTTCCGATGTAAGTCCAATCTATTTTGCTGATGTACCAACAGACTTGAATAATGTTGATGTGCTATCAGTCTTGATGTACGATAATGATATAATCCAAAACGTCTTTAAATGAATTCACAGTACTTCTGAAATAGTTACGTAGTCCAACGGTTTATGAGCACCTTGCAATTCCAATGAATAATTGGAAAAATCGGGGGAAAAATCCTCTCAAATTATAATTTGAGCAGAACTAAATTACCGTTTAAAATAGGAATGATAACTATTATTCACTACCTTATGTAAAAAGCTATGAACAATTTCAGAACCAGGTCAAACGTTCATTTCCAGACCATTTCAACTTCTCAACAAGGTCAGGTCCTTTAACAGCCAACCAATCAGAAATCATGTGAGCCAGAATGTCCTATGTGGAAACTAATGACATAACTAAAATCTTATCAAATTTGTCAACACGAGTGCTTCTACACCTTCCAAGGTTAAAAGACCACATAAACTTGTTTGCTCAAACGAAATTACCTCATCCAAAAGTACAAAACCCATAATGGACAAAATTACTATTTAATATGTTGTCTACAAAAAGACCCTTGCAATCTAAAATCGTAGAAATTAACACACAGTATGGGTATACATAATAGTACTTGGCACTGCCCATCTTAACATAAACTGTACTTAATATCAGTTCCAAATGTGCTGGAACTCTCAGTGCTCATATCAAAATAAAAAACCTTGTGCGATTTGAATCCCATGTTGATCCATGTTTATTTCAAAGTGGAATCTGATGACGTAAGATGACTATAATTTTAATAAGAGCTTATTTATATTTTTTTCACATTTTAAAAATAGCCTATAAAGTTGGAATAATTTTTCAGGATTTTCAAGTTGTAATCCTGGACGAGGCTGTCCTTGCCTTGGCCATGCTGTGCAGACGCAGATTCTAGTTCTTGTAATAGGATATTTAGAAATATTGGTAAATTAGTTTACAATACTGTAAGTGTCTTTGGAACTTCACTTTGTATTCTAGGCAGATAAATTATTTGCTGAATTCTAAATAAATAGCTGGTTTGGTTTCTTTTCTATTACATAGTTTAAGACCATAGAGTAGTAACATAAATTGGGGGCTCAGACCGAGATCTGAATTTCTTTTAAACATTTCAAAAATATTAAAATTGTCCTGAAAATTTTAATTGACTTTATTTAGGAATTTTCATTGTCCCTGGTATAGATTTTCATTTCACACATGTAAGAAATCTTTAGTGCAACCAACAAGCATCTAATGCCGAGTACTTTGTTTGAAATCCTACCCAGAAGGGGTTAGAGTCTAAGAATAATAACGAATTGCTCCACCTTGCCAGAAATTATGCTATTTCAGAAGTAAAAGCAATTTTAACAAAGTAACAAATAAAAAATAGTTTGGTTCAGTAATTGGTGGGAAAGAAAGTTTTGAATCAGAATGCATTGGGTTTTATTAGTAAGTCTATGTCTGGTTTTGATAGGAAATTGAACGAATCATAGAAAAAGAAGATGGAATTTGAATGAATGTGGCTGCAGCTTCAGAAAGAAATGTCGGAAATGCAAAGCAGAGGCAAGAGCGGAGAGAGAGAGAGAGAGAGGGAGATAAGAAATACAAATGCAAAGAGAAGAAAGTAGAGAGAGACAGAGAGTGATATTCAGAGAGATGAAAAGGAGAGACAGATGCATAGAGAAAATAAACATTAGAGGAAATTGCGGATGCAGAGAGGAGAGCTGATAATGTAGAGAAAGAGACAGAGAAGAGACACGAGAAGAGAAGAGAAGGGAAGAAAGAAATGCAATATCGATTAAACGATTAGAACTGGCTGGTGGAAATAACTTCCCTGCATGGGATGAGATGGGATGGGAAGGGAAGGGAAGGGAAGGGATGGGATGGGATGGGATGGGAAGGGAAGGGAAGGGAAGGGGGAAGGGAAGGGAAAGGAAATGCAACACAGATAGTTTTCTCGCATTTGAACACTAGTTCAGATTTTGATTTTACCAAATATATTAGGTTAGTATCCCTATTTAGGAAAAACAAAATGATAAATACTGATCTCACTTTGAGAAAATAGCTGACAACCTGACTTTATTATCACAAAGTGTACTTACTGATAAAGCTCGTGAAGTCTACACTTCACTGTTGGTATAACAATGTGCTGATTATGATGTGGTTAAGGAATATATATTGAACGGTTATGAATTGGTACCTGAGGCATATCGAAAAAGGTTTAGGAATTGAAGAAACAATGAACAAACATATATCGAATTTGCAAGGGAAAATTAACCACTATTCGATAGGTGGTGCTCAGCAATGAAAATTGATGAAGATTACAATAACCTCATACGGCTCATATAAACTGAAGCGTTCAAGAATCGCATAAACTTTGGAAAATGATGCTTGCACAGCTGATGATTATTATTTGACTAACAAAGTTTCATTTATCAATGCGTCTTCCAGTTTTTGGTTACAAAAATCATCTGTCTGATACTAGCACTTCCAAATCTCAATCTGGCAAAAAGTTTAGAAATGAAACGTCTGATAAGGCGGATCAGAAATCCTTATCTTGTCATACGTGCAATTATAGAAAAAAAGAAAGGGCACGCCATTTCTGATTGCTACAGGATAAAAATAAGCAGCAGAATAATGACAGAGCTATTCCAAATGCTTTTAATTTCATCGAAGTCAAGGTCGGGGTTTCTTATTTAAAATAATACATTTATTGGGTCAAGCAAAGCCCAGTCTGATTCTATCTGGATAATTATGAACCATTCATGTCGAAAAGTTCTATATCATTTATTGCTTATTGACGATTATGCCAAGCATATCTCTATTAAAATATTAAAGGACACAGAAATTTCTCAAATTCTTTGGTTATCAGGTACTTTTCGTTTGTCTGAGAAGTTCTCTCTAGTAAAAGTGTTCATATTGGAGGAGTAGGGGGCAACATCATGAATCATTTTAATGGCCAAAAAATCAAAGGTGACGTTTCTAAATACTTTAGATCTTGTCACACTTGTCAGATGGTATGAAATACAAATCAGAAGATATCTAAGGCTTATTTGCAACCTATTCCTTCATTTGATGAACCATTTAGCACAATAATGGTAGACTGTGTCGGTCCCTTACATAAGACCAAGTCCTGCAACCAATTCATGTTGACCATTATCTGAGAGTTTAACGATTTCCAGTTGAAATTGCTTTGAGAAATATACAATTTAAAACTATAGTAAAAGCTTTGATAAAGTTTCTTTACACGTGTTGGCCTTCCCAAATCTGACCAGTCTGTTCAAGGGTATAATTTTTTGCCTGAAATTATGCAACAAGTTATGCATCCACCACTTGAAATATTTTGCTTATCACACTGAAGGTCATGGGGCTTTAGACATGTTTCATCAAACGTTAAAGAATATGATTCGGTCATATAATTTTGATACTGGAAAGACTGATGTTAGGTAATCAGTTCATGAATCATTGGGTTTAAGTATTTTTTGAACTAGTTTTTGGACATCCTGTCCGTAGATCATTGAATCTATGAAAAGAGAAGATTCAAATATTAATCTTCTATGCGTCTGATTTTTTAAATATAAGTTCTGAAAGGTTTTGAAGTAGCAAAAACTAATCTTTATTCTACTGTCAAAAATGAAATTAAGTTATGACAGAAATACACAGGTACTGAGTTTTCCGCCTGGTAATAGAGTTCTGGCTCTCTTGCCCGTACCACAAAATCCTCCTCAGGCTAAATGTTATGATTCTTATATAATTGAAAAGAAAGAAGAAGACTTAACATATATCATGAACACTCCTGCAAGGCGGAAACAGCTACAACTGTGTCATATAAATATGCTAAAGGAGTATCTTAGCAGAGAAATCCCCGTTAATTATTCATTCAGTTTAGTTGTATTTGTACCTGACAGTAAGGATGTAAAAGACTGAATGCAACTGATGTTATTGTTTTGGGGTTTAACGCCATTTTCAGCACATGATAGGCTATACATGGCAGCCACTATAACTGGTCGAGGAAGAACCCGGGAAAACCCCAAAAAGAGCCATCGACCTAAAAGAAGCAACTGGCATGCTCTCTCACGTACCCAACAAGCTAATATGTGAATACGAGTGCTTGCTTTTTAATGTTTCAGCACTAACATCACGGATAAAATCTATCCTGACGTTGAAATTGCTGTCTTTTCTACTTAGATATTTATAGTGTCTTCACCTGATTTGAATAAACTGACCTAATTTTTCCTCTGTTGATAAACAGAAGTGACGTTCACGGATGACTCACCTTCTATGTTTGCAGTATGGTGTAGCCGCATTGCAAATGCATATAAAGCCATGTTTGCCCTTGATATATTTATAGTTATTTCACCTGATGACTATATTCTGCTGTGTTCATAAAGAGATGTGACGTTCACTGATTGGTCACCTCCTTTGATTGCGCTATTGTGTAGACAGGTCTAGAAAAAATGAATCTTCTATTCGATCCCATATCAATTCCGAAGAATATATTTTAAATTATGTTTGTTGGTTTTAAGGCCACTCTCAAAACTGTAATGTCTGTATCATCTAAAGGAAAATGGGAGCTATGTGCCTTTCCCAAGGACACACCAAGTCAGTCGACCCAGGCTGACATGGATCGATAGCGAACCCCAGAGCTTCGGAATACACGTCTAACTTTCTACGAACTATCCTGAAAGTGTGAGTTTTGCTCTTTCATGATAACGATGATCATGCTTTTCCAGGAATCTATTTTCATTTATAAATACCAGAAGTAATGGGAATTCCACTGACGTACTTTTCATGCGGAGTGACAAATTTTAGTTCCACTGGTCATATACCAGAAGAGTTTATGGGATTGTCTTTTGTGCGTCGCCTTCCGTCGGTCGGTTAGGACAAACCAGTTATCGCTGCTCCTTCTAAGTTGCTTGGAGGATTGCCTTGAATTCTTACACACACATTCATCTCATGGTCTAGTTAGTCCTAGATGAAAATGTTGCTGCTCGGAGATCAATATGGCCGCTGCAGATGTAATTTTAAAAATATTGTTATCGCTAATGTACCCGAAAATATGATCATATCAAAATGGGGCTTTCACTAAAGACTTTGTATGATGTATGATAGATTCTAAATGAAAATGGAGCAGATCTGGAGTCCAATACAGACATCATGCTGCTGTCTATAAAATCTTATTATCGCCACTGCTTCTGAATGGACTGTCATATCAGCATGGGCGTGTCACTGTCTAGCTTTGTGTTATAAATGAAAATGGTGCCGATATTATGTCTGCTATAGCTGACACAATGGCCAGCATGAAAATCTTGTTATCACTACGTTTTAATGAAGGATCGTGTCAGCATGGTTTTTCAATGAAAGTTCTAGTAATGTTTTGTTGATCCTTAATTAAAATTGTGCTGATCTGACATCCAGTATATTGCGATCACGAAAATCTTGTTTCGCTACTCTTCTTAAATGGAATTTTATTTTGATACGGGGCTTTCATCAGAAAAGTTCTGATGGTATCTAGTTGGTCCTTGACGAAAATGACCAAGCCTCAACATGGCTACCATGATGGCTATTTTAAAATTATTGTTATATCTACTTCTCCCAAATGGATGGCTATGTTTACATAGTGTTTTCATCAATAGATTTCTTACGTTAACTAGTTCAATCCCTTCGACTGACTATCGTTAAAATTAAAACTACCATTCTTTTGTACGAATAAATATTTCTTGCAACAGATTTAACTAATGTACAGTGTTTAACATCAGTTTTAACTAAAGCACAGTGTTTAACATCAGTTTTAACTAAAGTACAGTGTTTAACATCAGATTTAACTAAAGTACAGTGCTTAACATCAGTTCATTAAAATCTCGCAGAGCTTCTAAGTATTTAAACATATTTAAGTTCGGAAATGATCTAATTTTACTGGAGGGAAGTGAGTTGTCACGGTTGTTTTAGATTTCAAATGCATATGTCCCATACCACTTCTTTCCCACATTCCACTTATGTTGGTACCTACTTATTTATTACCTGATTTCTAGACTTCGGTCAATTAGACCGGAAAAAGTACGGTTGAATCTTATCGCACTGATTTACCCGTCTTTTCATTTCTATGTAAATGTTTGAAAGACAGCCAGTGTAGTATCATCCAGGTAAATTCGGACATGTGCATATTACATTAGAAAAGCCATTGAAATATGTAACTAAGGTCACGAAGAGCATCTTTGTTGTAAAAGTGAGGTACTAACTACCATTAGCCGCAACAGGAGCTTCGGAGTTGGGAACGTTTCAGCAAGTATTATTACTAGTACTATATTACAAATAAGCATCATGCCTTGCTTGCAGGAAGACCATTGTTCATAATGATAAGGGGCCATTCTGTGCATGGGAAGTATAAAGCCACTATTATATATGTTTCAAGAGTCATTGATTTACATCCATTCCTCTTTTCGCAAACACATACATGTTCTCTCATTGCTGTAAATAAAATGTTCTCACATGTTCAGTGCCTAAATTGCATATCAATGAAAGAATGGCTTCAACTTTTCATTACAGTTTCTGGCCGAAGACCTAAATCAAACGAGGGAGAGAAAGAGAGAAAATCACAAAAATCAAACATGCACATGAGGGCAATGTATGCCCCCCACCCTTAAGTTAAGTTGAATAAAAACGAGTACATTATGTTACAATAAATAAACACCAAAGTAATTAGAATGTGGCGCTCTATACACATTCGAAAGTGAAATGTCTGTCAGATTAACTGACAATTCATCGTTGCTCGTCAGTTTTAGCACACTCGCAAGGAAGCTGGTGTAGAACCCATCAGGTCCGCACTCACTGGTCTTACTCGACAAAAGCGTCTGCACACCCGCATTTGGACGACCTCTGTGTTGTCGATTTATCATATGGGAAAGAGGCCTTGATCCCAGTTGGCATTTAAACGTAACTGCAGAATAGATAAAATAAAATCCAGCTTCTGGCACCTTAAGTCTGGACTCGGGTGTCACGGTTAATCCCAACATGAATGCGGACCCATACCCATCTTCAGTCTGCCATGTCAGTTTTTCTGAAGAAAAAGAAAGAAATAATAATAATAATAATAATAATAATAATAATAATAATAATAATTTATATGCAAGGAGAAGAAGACTTTATAAAGAATAGAAACGTCAAACACAACATAATATATACATAAACAACAATCTTATAATAGTTTAACAACCGTAGGAGCGATTTCATGTTCGGTTAGAATCAGGTAGACATTACAGCATTATAGCTGTAATAATCCTCGATAACATTACGTAGTTTTAAATGTGTCGAATGATACTTTGAACTGTGAAGGTTATATGGCAGGTGCGATGATAAACAATTATCATATACGAAAGCGATATGAGTATACTGAACATGCCCAAAGAGTAATATGAACCTTAGAAACATAGACGCGATGACATGTATTATCTTGTCTCTGACTCCAAGTATTTCCATTAACATTTACTGTACACATGTATGGCGTTTAGTCTTACAATATGATTTTAGCAAATAATAGACGAAACATTTAGTGAAACATACTCATTTATATATATAAATGCGAGATTTTGGGTAACAATTTTGAAAAACCTCGCTCTTGTTTACAACCTATGGCGAGGTTTCTCAATTACACATCAGTGAATCAGACCGATTCTAGTAATCTCACCTGGCAATGACGTAACATTTGCATACAGGTGAGCTGCTATTTCCCTGGAACGCCAGATTTCCAGGCTTTTATAAACGTCTTCGTGGTTTTGTGAAGTAAGGCGCTCAGTGGTAACTGTAATTTGCAAATAATAATAATAATAATAATAATAATAATAATAAAAATAATAATAATAATAATAATAATAATAATAATAATAATAATTCATATATTTCACATGTTTTTTCATGTGCAGATTCACTTGCAAGAAATCAACGAACTTTACCAAAGGACTGTGTTTGTTTCAGAAATTATATATTCATATAATATATTTTAACCTGTTAATATCAAATAAATCGACTTGATATGTTCAACAAAGAATATTTGGTGTTGTAATATAAAAAGTAACCATTCTACAGACAGTATGCTTAATTGTTTCACTACTGATTATATTGTAAGGCAATCTATTTACAGACAAATAGTACACTATCAATACACTTTTTTCCATTATGTATATTTAGCAACATTTTTGGTCTTCTCTTTTCATGTATCATGTTATATGTATTAAGGTTTTTATGCAAGTGTGAAAAAATCACCAGAAAAAGTAAATTACCATCTCTTGTGTATCCTTCTTGTATCACCTATAAATGAAGCAATGTGAATGCGAATCACTGATAAATTTCATTACACATCTTGGCATAAAATGGAAAAGTCACCAGTGATTAGTAATGTGCAAATTATACATAAAAGAATACGATTATTGCCGGTCTACATTAAAAATGTTGCTGACATATGACGTCAGCTGAACATTTTCTCCAGAGTTCACAAGTTCGAATAAATTTTACAGTTAATTGTTAATACTACAGGATTATCGTGGAATATCCGAAAATGTGTCAGTTATACAAGTCTACTAAAAAAAGAATCTCATTGACAATAATTTATGAAATTTTAAGCAGCCTATTTGACGTTTTTAGAGCAATGGTGACTTGAACGTCTATGCCTTGAAATACTTAGAATGTGATAGAGATGACATGTAATAAAACGGACTATATATATATAGAGAGAGAGACAGAGAGAGAAGAAGACGAAAAAGAAGAAGAAGAAAACCGATAATATAGACCTAAATATGTAAATATAGATATATTTTCTAAATGGGAAAACGTAGTTCCAAACGTGATATCGCTCCGTGGCGATACAAGTGGTGTTGCCACTCTGTTTTCTCCCACCGGTATATTTAAATATTTCACGATGAAATATTTAATAACAAAAAGGATTATCGACGCACGCTTCCTAAAGATTCTAAGATCCTAACTTGATTTTAATTTGAGCGACATAATTTTACAAATCAAACCGATTGTAATGTCTTTTTCCCCATGCTGTTTGAAGCATTGGATTATTACTCCTTTGTTCTTGTAGACTTGCGTGGCCACGGTGAAAAACTTTTTTCTTTTTATATTTTGGTGTTCAGAAATTGGAACTATAATTTACTTTCAGTCATAATGACATTTTGTCCCTTAATTAGCAGATACATATTGCTTAAATTATTATTTGCGTTTTCCTGTTTCATACACTGGCCTGCGTAATCAGGTTACATTAATCACAGCTTGTGGGACAGGATGTAAGCATACTATGCTTGAGCGTTCAAGGTCACGAAACAGCTTGGTATTGATAGATAGCCAGTGGCTTAAAGGAGAGTACATTTGACGTCGTCGCATCTTCGCTAGCCAAGATTCCGATAGCCCTATATACACCTTGACGTAAGGAACAGACATTTCTGTGTTTCGGATCTGTGAATTTCATTGGATGCGGCGGCAATCCACCACATCCAATCAAAATTAAGTTGTTCAAATTTGAACACTGTTCCCACGTGATCGAGTCAAGGGGAGCACACAACTTGAATGGACTGATAAATAAACAATTTTCCACTGCCGGTCCGTGTTTGCACAAATATCTTTCACTCAAATACACCTGTAATGGCTTCCCTCTGGTACATAGTCATACTTTCGATTTTAAACTTACAAAGTGTCCTTTTTAGGTCAACTGCCTCCACCGTTTCCGGCCGATGTACGATGCACAAAGCAATTGGTTAGTTGGCATAACATACTAAGGGAGGCAGCACACGAAATCCATCAAATGTGGCTTGGACAAAGCACCAATATAGCTGTTCGATCCGCCAAGGTGTAGATAGGATTATCGGTTGGGAAAAATCATACCCCGCATTGTTCCAAAGGCTCGTGAATATTTATATCTTTCTATCTTATAACTGAGATTTTTCCACTGCAAAAAGAATATCATAATTATTATATTCCATGTGTGTGATTATGAGCTACAATGTTTGTTACAAACATATGAATCTAGGAAAAGAAACGGCCAAACAATTACTAGTCTCTTCCCTACCTTTTGTTTTATTTTTGTGTTAAGACATTTTTTTCTTGTGACTTGTCTTAAGATAGAGACAGACGTACATAGACAGAGAGACAGAGAGATAGAAATACAGAGACAGAGGGGGAAGGGGCTAACGTACCAGAAGGAAATATTTCTGGAGAGCAGCGTTTCTAACACAGCAAAACTTATTTCCACAAGACGAAATTGTATTAAAAAAGGTTTCTTCTGCCGTCACGTGTGATCCCAGATAGTCGCAAGGTATGCACAACCAGTCCTGTACGCCATCTTTTAGTACTTGTTGTAAAGGACACTTTTTTTCGTCTGACCCCATAATTACTCCAAGTCTTGTAGCAAGAACTATCACCACTACTACGAGCACAATGTTACCCGCAATTGAAATTGACAGGAATATACGACTAAAATTCGGTTTCTTACATATTTTATCCCATCTACACTTAATTCCTGTTTCAGTATCATACCGAATCGTTGTTTTTCGAATTCTGCGCTCTGCGCTCAGTCCTCTTGTCAAGGTGGAATTTTCGTTCGTCATTTGTCTTTCTGACAGACACTGATTCTCATCCTTGCTTCCGATGCCAGAATCTGCAGAACTATCACTAGAATCATACCTTTTACTTTCGTCCACGGAATAATGCCATTTTTTTACAGGCTTATAATTAACCTGTTCCTTTTTAATAAAGAACAGATCGTCATCTTCGTATTCTCGTATGTTAGGGTGACCAGGTTCCGTGTGTCCCTGTGACAAATCGTCAATTCTTCGTGTCATTTTTATTACTTCAGACTGACTGTGATCCATCTCCTGTTGCAATATAATGAATATTCTTTTTTTAAAAAAATGTACCGAGATTTCTAATGCACCTAAGAATAATTGCTGAGTAAATGCCTTTAGGTACGTAAAATGTTAATAAGGGTAACTTATTCTTCTGACGTATACTGTAATGAGATGCAAATTTAGTATATATGCTTGTAAGTCATATGTCTTATTATCTAGTTTTTTATACGAAAAGTGAATAATATACCCTGATCAAGCTATTGAAAGTATCTTATACATGGGTTAGCAGCTGTCTATCTGAGGTAAGGTGTTTGTACTGGGTCATAAAGACTTCTAAACCTGAACATATACGAGTATTTGTATAAACGTCCAAGCCTTAACATATACGAGTATTTGTATAAACGTCCAAGCCTTAACATATACCAGTATCTGTATAAACGTCCAAGCCTTAACATATACAAGCGTGTTATTTAGAAAACTAGTACGCGTAATGTTTATTCCAAAGGCAAAAACAAACTGAAATTTAATTTTCAACTAATCCACATCATTCTGTTTGAAAGCACGTCAACGTACAACTATCGCAAACGTAACTCGCTATTTCACCAAACAAATCCAGTTTGTCATTTTGTTCAATCCATCTTAGTAAAGAATAATCGTTGCACAAACTGATTTTAAAAATGTCATCAGAAACAATTTAAAGAAAACTAAACATTCTGGTTAAATGATGATTTAGTTCGTTGTGCTTTATGCAAACTATTTTAAATTGTAATGTCCTTTTGAAACATTTTGCTAAGACTGAAAGGCTACTGAATCTCAACGTGAATTCAGGTAAATTAATCTATATATTTTGATAACTTGCGATATCGTAGCGTTATTCCTTTGCGATATAGACGGAGATAATTTCTAACTTCATCTTCCCAAATTACTACTGATGTCTTCATTTCCATGACTTGTTCATTACTCGTGATAAATTTAAAGTATGTGTAACTCTTGATAATTCTTTGTAAAACAAAAGAGGCAACTGAAGCGTCCAATACCATTTTAGTCCACGAATCTCCTCGGCGAAAGAAGAAACAGACACTTTGACAGCGTGACTTGCGTTTTATTCTGATTTTCATATCATGCATAATTCTTGGAAATCCTGAAGTCGCTGGTATTTTTATCCTCCAATACAAGCATTACAGATGGCAATTCAACATGTGGAGACACACTACACGGACAGCAACAGATGGTACGGGCTCTTCATTAACCAGTACAATAGTTAGGACATCTAGGCTACATTTCCTATACCATAACTTATAGACGCTGATGTGTACAATTATTTACTTGATTTTGTAATCTTTAATATGCAAATAGTAACAAAACTGGAAAGAGTATTATTATTATTATTTGATTTGACTGTAGTTATATGATAGTCATGAGCACAAAAGAAACACTTCCCGCTTTAACATGTCACCTTTTCTCAGCGAAACTCTGCCAATAAAGGGATTCAAATGTATTTCATATAAATGTGGGCACAATTCTATCAGGCCGATAATGCAAGAGCAAGTATAAAAGGTCGTATCTTTATCATATAGGTTTATTGATTACAGTTCTCCGAAATCGCCGATGAGTAGTTTCAACGGAAATCCTTGAATTTAGAATGTTCAATGCACTGGCTTGCACTAATTGATCGGTAAGAGCTTTCTGATGAAAAGACGTGATTATACATGTATTCTTTAAGTCTGTGAGTGCGTGCCTGCAAGCACCTGAGTAATGCAGTATGATCATCAACCTATAGTTAAACATACTTTATACTTATATATAGTTTCTTTTGAACAGGGTTGTCATATTCCATTCAGAAAAACAAATATTATATTTATGGTCCACCCACACCCCCTCCAGACAAGATAAATATGTCGTTGTGGGTTGATGGGACGAAGACTCACTTGGAGAGATAATAATGGTAGGAACGCTACTGACCGATATTCATTTCCTAGTGTAGACACGATGTAACCAGTGTCAATCAATACATATAGCAGACTGCTGATCTTTCAAAAGCCTAACTCTAATTTCCGCTTTTAATTTCACATAATAACACCGAGGATAATACGTTTCTTTTCCATTTTAACATGTTCGCTGTTTTTAATCTGCAGGAATAAAATGCCCTTTTACACATCATGAATTAGTCATGAGTATATTTTCAAATAGTATGTTATGAACTGTGGGAGCGATTCCTACCATAGTTGTGATATTATGACTGCTTGTTCGCCGTAAATTACCATTCGCTTTAGACACCACTAATACAGAGTAAACTAAGGTTTTCCTACATAGAAAGTAGCGCCTCCAAGACCAAATGAAAGAAAGTAAAACTTGCTCGCGCATGCATGGATAAACATGATTTTAATCTAAAAGGGATTGAACACAAAATCTATAATTGAAAAACTGATATCATATTATTAAAACAATGTCTCGTAAACGACATTTGTGAATTTCTTGTGTAATCTTTGTATGTATGTATGTATGCATGTATGTATTGCATGCGTGTGTGTGTGTGCGTGTGTATGTATGTGTGCGTGCGTGCGTATGTATGTATGTATGCGTGTGTGCGTGCGTGCGTGTGTATGTATCTATGCGTGCGTGCGTATGTATGTATGTATGTACTTGTGTACGAATGTATGTACTTGTGTCTGTATGTATGGATGGATGGATGGATGGATGTATGTATGTACTTGTATGTATGTATGTATGCATGGATGGATGGATAGCACGATGTAACCAGTGTCAATCAATACCTATAGCAGACTGCTGATCTTTCAAAAGCGTAACTCTAATGTCCACTTTTAATTCCACGTAATAACACCGAGGATAATACGAGTTCGTTTCCATTTTATCATGTTCACTATTTGTAATCTGCAGAAATATAATGCCCTTTTACACATCAGGAGTTAGTCATGAGTATATTTGCAAATAGTATTTTATGAACTTTGGGAACGATTCCTACCATAGCTGTGATATTATGATTGCTTGTTCGCCGTAAATTGCCATTCGCTTTAGACACTACTAATATCGAGTAAAGTAACTAAGGTTTTCCTACATAGGAAGTAGCGCCTCCAAGACCACATAAAAAAACTAAAACTTGTTCGCGCATGCATGGACAAGCATGATTTTAATCTAAAAGGGATTGAACACAAAATCTAAATTGAAAAACTGATATTATATCATTGGAGCAATGTCTCATAAACGACATTTGTGAATCCCCTGTGTAATGTATGTATGTATGTATGTATGTATGTATGTACGTATGCATGCAGATAGGTAGGTAGGTGGGTGGGTGAGTAGGCTGGCAGGTAAGTATGTATGTTTGCATGGCTTTCGTAGTTTGTTTGTTGTTTTTTTGTTTTTTTTCGGGTGGGTGGGGGCACCAAAGGCTTCATATGTATGTATGTATGTATGTATGTATGTATGTATGTATGTATGTATGTATGTATTATGCATGCATGCAGGCAGGCATATTTTCATTCACATATCCCGTGTTATCTCAACGAACAAGAGAAAACTAGTGGTAAGCGCTGTATCATTTATGAAAGCTGATAAGAATCATAATCGATTGAACTTCGAACCGATTCTCAAACACTGCAATACACCAAATTAAAAAAGAAGTATTTTCGTGTCCTCATTCAATTTAAATAGGGGACCCTAGTGGCCGAGTAGTCTAAAGCGCTCACCGTTACGGATCACTGCCATCTCACCTCTGTTTGCGTGAGTTCGACTCTCAGGTTCGGCCAATGTGGGTATGTGAGAAAGCTTGCCAGTAGCTTCTCTTGGGTCGGTGGTTCTTTTGGAGGTTTTCCCGGGTTCTTCCTCCACCATTTATACTGGCCTCCATTTATAGCCTATTTTGTGCTGAAACATGGCGATAAACCCTACAACAACAACGACAACAACAATTTAAATTGTTTCTTTAACCCAGGGGTTAATTACAAATTCTTTCGTTCTTCCAAACTTAAGCAGAGGTACCTAAAGTAGTAGCTTTTGGAAAACGCACTTGACCCATGCAACGACGAGTCTGTTTGGACTGACCTACTTTTCTATATGTAAACAAAAAAGTTACTCACCGCTAGCTAAGTTGCATAGTCCGTGTTTGTTCGACACAAATCATGCCACACACTTTTCTCTACTTCTTTTCATTACACGAATGCAAACGACGAGCTAACGTTTTATTGAAAATACTCGGTATTTCAGTTTACTATTTACTGGGAATTACTGACAGCTTCAGAGAACGAGCTCGTCCTACTGACCTGGTTAAAATAGGGGAATTCCTTTTGGCTAGAGAACTTGTGCTGGCAAAAAATTAGTTTGATTAATAAATATTTTAATATTACAGCATTTTAATTATTGATTTCAAATAATTCCAGTTTCCAAACTTACATTTTGAAAATCGTGCTTTGTGTCGATTCAGTTACCTTGAATTCTATAATAGAACTTCTCTGGAAAAGAGCGATCATTATTACCATGTTTTCTCAGGTATATAGTGATCATCTCTGTCCTGAAGTCCGTCCCTCACGCTATCTCATATCCTTCTGAGACGCATCTCATAAAATTGGTGAAATAGTACCCTCATGATGTCAAGTGATGGGACAAATTTTGTGCTTCTCGCTATGACCTTCTTTCCACCCACCCCAAATCCCCGGTACCATCTGGATAGGTCAAACGGTCAAAAGGGTACGATTTCTGCCATAATGTCGTTCAATTAAATATTTTATACAGATGGAAGTGACAACCAGCGACAGGTTCTTTCATACATGCTGCGGCATCGCTAGGGTTGGTGTCACCCAGTGCGGTAAACTCATGGTGTCACCCCTCCAGACTTCCACCATGGATTTCTTCTTTTTAAAATAAGTCCACAGTATAATATAAAAATAAGCACCAGACGCTCTGCAGCCTGCATGGTGGCACCCTGTGCCTGCTAGTCATGTATTTAACTATGATCGGTTATCCGCTTATGAAATCCGACTAGACCGAGCAGTGTGTGCTCTGTAAAATTTGCAATTTTTCATTTTGGTGTCACCCCTCTGCGATGGTGTCACCCGGTGCGATCCGCACCCCCCGCACCCCCCTAGCGACGCCACTGCATACATGAAAGACAAATTCAGATATGTGGTCGTTATTGGCCCTTGGGACTATCCTTACATCGCCTTACTCCTGGGTCACAACCTGAAACGGTTGATGGACCCAACCTATAGCCATATATAAATCAATTGGCCATGGAAGGAAAAGTTAAGACGTGCAACAAGTACTGAGCCGTGGGTCTGTCCGTAGCAACCATCACCACTCCAGGTACGTAATCAGAGGGTTATATCTTGGCCAGTATCAAGATATACAGATACGCTTATTAAGATATTTAAGAGACATTGACCCCTGGGTCTATCAATAAGGAAATGGGACCTCTCTCATCGTCCCCTCTCCTGTCAGAAGTTAGAACTATTAAGAAACCTAATAGTATGAACATATTAACAGTGAGTATGACAAAGCGTAAATTTGCAACAAAATTCCCTTCCCCCTCCCCCCTCCCCCACTACCAACTGATGAATGAAAAATGTTTTGGGATCTTAGTACTGGACATTCTTTAATTGCAGCTTTCTGCCGGTAATTAGCCGTTTTGGTTAAGCATTACTGTCGCGTTGTGTGAGAAAATTTGCAAACAATTCCTTCCTCATGTTTATACATGTCTCCTGTTAGAATCCTTAATTCAATGTACTTTGGTTAATGTCAATACGTGTTATATAATATTACGACTTTAGACTGATTCTGGAAACAAAACTAACTGTCCGTGACTTAGCCATTGCATCACAGTCAAATCTCGGTTAATTCAAAGAGAACCTTGCCGCATTGGCTTTGCAATCAGCCATTGATGTGAACTGTCGGCTTAGGCTTGGAGACCGGAAAACCCGACATTATAATATATCAGTGCTACTACCCAAGGCAGTTTTCAAAGAGACTACCGGTATCCAATCAGAACTAAGACATTCAAATCTTGGGCGGGTTTCTCACGCAGCCAGACATTATTCTTTAATTCATTTTGGAAGAATCAGTACGGGAGAACATAAATACATAAAATATTGGACAAATAAAGGTTTTGGGAGCTTTTTTTACTTACAATACTAAATTCCGACTTCTATTATTAATTTAAAACGAAATAATTGCCTTGTATCGCTCATATGACCTTCAATATTAGATATTAGTTTCTTACCTACTATCGACTCATAGTTCAGTTCTAGACCGGGCTAATGGAACAGAGAATATGTATTTGGGAGAAACGCTGGAATTGCAAATTATACTGCATACAAGTTTGACCCCTCGCTCTAACGCCGAACCACATTTGTAATTATTCCCTCTCTTTGGTACTTCTCAAACATGGTACCGCACTAATACGGAATCGCCTTTAATCTGTTAGTTGGTCATGGATTGTTTGTGTTTATCAGCATAGCAACCTTTGGATGGTTGTTGTGCAGAAGTATGTATGTATGTATGTATGTATGTATGTATGTATGTATGTATGTATGTATGTATGTATGCAATTATGTCTTTTACATTATTTTTGGGTGTGTCAGTCATCATAGAAACAAAATGATCAGTTTGTTGCATAAAGTGTTGTTTCTGGTTGTTGTTGTTGAGTTTAACTCCATTTTCAGCACAACATAGGCGGCCAGTATAAATGGCGGAGGAAAAACTCGGGAAAACCCTGGAAAGGACCATCGACCCACGAGAAGCTACTGGCAAGCTTTCTCATATACCCACATTAGCCGCATCCGAGAACCCACGCAGAGGTGAGATGGCAGTGATTCGTAACGGTGAGCGCATTATACCACTCGTCCACTCGGGGCAACTGTTGTTTATTGACCATTTTAGATAGAAGATTGTAGTAGGATTAGGTATAGAATTTTTAAGCGAAACATGAGTGCTATGTTAAACTAATGCTTGCACTGGATGTGAGTGTTAAACGTGCTTGACGGTAAATGGGTCTAAAAGCACGTGAATGCATGTGTTACAAATGTTATGTTTATGTATGTAAACCAGATAGGTATAGCAAATAGTAAATTAATGCTTATTCCTTGCTTATATTTGTTTTTGCATTTTGCTCTTAAATAATCTGATTGTAAATGAAGGCATCGGGGGAGATTAATGTAGTCTCCTCCTCCTCGTCCTCCTCCGTCTTCTTCTTCTTCTTCTTCTTCTTCATATTATTATTATTATTATTATTATTATTATTATTAAAATGTAACCCGAGATAGGTTTAGCATAATGAAGTCTATATTGACCTATATTTCGACTGCTTTTTCCTCGCATTTCTCAATTCTACGATAGGAACATGAACTAGAATTCGAACTTTAATAAAACTGAAGCAATTAGACATATGATCTCGTGTTTGCTGTATGCGGAAATACATATTATGAGTTGCAATTTACGTTTAGAAAATGGTTTATTTTCTATTCACAAAAGGTTTATAATTTCATTCCGCTCTTGCTGCCCTTCAAAAAATGTCATGAAAATTAGTTTCCATAAAAGTAAAAGAAACTTTAACAAACTGTTATTACATGTTCAGCATGGGAATTAAAATGGAACAGATTTAAATTTTAGAGCAATCTTCGTACTGGCCATCTGTCCCTTTCTTTCTCACTGAACAATGTTGGAGTAATTAAAAGATTAAGCCAACGGAAATCAAAGTCAATTTGCAGAGACGATTCAGTTGTTTTGAAGACATTATCATAGAAGTTCTGTGTCGCAAGAGGAAGAATAAGACATGTTTAATGATGAGTTATTCATGCTCTATGTCATGACTGGATGCATAAAAAGCAGCAGAGAAGGTCATTTTAGAAGGTCCATTTTGAAAAACTAAGGCTTTTACGAAAATGAAAAAAAATTACGCCGGTAAGGTGAAACTGAATCGTCTAACTTTCAGAGTGTCCCTCCGAGTGTCTCCAAGAGTCTCTCTTATGGGTTAGGTTTTTTTTGCTACTTTTTTTTGTTGCGTGTTTTTTTTCCAGTATACACGGCGTTTACTGCGTTGACGCTTATCTGTGGTTGCACCCTTCCGCTGCTATCAATTAAATACAATTTTATCAGATAATGGCACCAATGTTGGAATCTCATACAGCTAGATTAGCTCGAGAACGATTAGAAGCAATGAAGAAATATCTTCCAGTCCGTGAGTCTGTCAGAGAAAAATTACAAGCTCGTCAAGAATCCCAAGCTGAATTCGCAGAAAGTGCAGAACAGTTATTTAAGCCTGTTACAGCGGTTACTGAAAGAGTCTCAAAAGCTACTGAGGAGGGACTTCTTCCAGCTTTAAAACAAACCGATGAGCACACTGATAAAACGGCAAAAAGAACTAAACAAAAAAAAAAAGATTTTACGAAAACTTCCAGCTGATAGAGCTGCAGCTCAACCTCAACCTTTTCAACTTGAAGAAACACTTCAAGGTGCTGCTGGTGGAGAACCAAAAAAGAAAAGAGAATTAATTTTACGGAGAAATTTACTGAAGGCGGTACACAAACAATAAAAAAAAAATATGCTAATAAAAACCAATAGGGATTTAGCCGAACTTGGTTCATTTGCTGTTTCAAGTTATTCTGCGAGTGATAAATTTTTAAAACCTGAATATGTTAAAGGTATAAGTCGTGAAATGTGGATCGATTGGGTATTTAAAAGAAACCAGAGTATGAATCAGATAGATAAACAAGATTATGTTTATAGCAAATTTTTAGAGAGAGTGATGCTTCAAGATGAATTTCAACAGCAAATAAAAGAACAACAATAACAAAAAAAAAAAAACAAGAACAGAAACGAGAACAAACACAAAAAGAAAAAGAACAGAAACAAAAAGAAAAAAGCAAAGACAAAAAGAACAAAAGCAATAACAAGAGCCTTCCTATCAACTTCCTCCACTTCTGCAACAAAAAGAAGAAACGAACGATGAATTATTTAGACTATATGGAGAACCTCCAGAAGAATTTCACGATGCATCTGACACCAGTGCAACTGGAAGTGGGTTTACTACCCTGACTGCGTCTACAGTGAATGTTCTTATTGCTGGTCCTAGTAATAGTCTTGATGACGTGCAACGACTAGAAGTTCTCATAGGAAGAAAACGTGCTGGTAATAATTCTCCGGAAATAATCAATGAAGCAGCTGATATTTGTCGGCCATTATGTCAAGGTGGTATCATGGATATTAATGTTTATCGATCTCTCGTTGATGAACTCGTTGATGATTACAGTGATTAGATTAATAATTAACAAATAAGATGATCATACACGATTCTCAACGCAGACCCGTAATGGTCAGAGTAGTAAACTCACGATTATCCGTTTGGAGACGGACTCGGTGACGTCATTCAATGATTATTTACGAGGATGGCTCCAAAAGCAGCACCAATCGCAAAACAATTATCAATGAAAGCCATTGACGTTATTCGTGAAAAAACTCCTGGTGCAATCAGTGACGTTGCTGGTAAAGCGTTCATGTCAATCAAAGACAGAATAGCACGATTAATACGGCGGAAACAAGTAAAATTACCCCAGACAGTTTTTTCCATCCACTTAAACCATGCCTACAAATGTTAGTAAAATAATAAAGCAAGCCGCCAATAAAAAAAAAACTACCAGCGTTGATGGATCAAGAAGATGGTGAAGCAGCAAAAAAATATTGCTTCAACCTTGATAGCAGGAGGTTGAGTTTCCCGAAGTGGTATTCGTGCCAGACGATCATGATTTAGATCAACGCGGTTATAATAAAATGTTCAAACGCACGTCCAACACCGCATTTGACAAGGACGCGCCGGTTCTCAAGGATGAATTGGTACGTCATTATCAATTTTATTTTTATGACGCGCGAGACCCAGATCGGCAAGGAAAAATATTGATTTGCAGGTCTATGATATGAGTAAATACTTTCTACTCGCTGAAGCTTTCACTGATGTAGAAAGTGAAATGATAAAAACAGACAATACCGTGTATGCAGATGATATTAGAATTGGTTTTGTCAGTAACGGCATAATAGCGTTGTTTGGCAGCGCTACATACTCAATTGATGGAACAATCATCGAGGTAATTCAAAATGACGTCGACGTTGCCACAACTATAATAGGATTGGCAAGATACTTTGATGACTTTACAAGATCAGCCGGTCCATCAATGATGTTCACCAAGGACACTTCCGACCATCCTAGCGATGTACAGTATATTGTAAGGCCATCAACAAACAACGCCGATAACGCCGACGCTAATGTGTGGCTTGTGGTTCATGGTGCTAATCCAGAATTCAACCTAGGATTTTTAACGGGCCGAGCAATGTTGGTAGGAAACCGTAGAGTTTTTTCATGCGCGATTCCACTGTCACACAACTTTGGATTTTGCAGAGATGTCAGAAAAGTTATCTTTGGAGCTAAACACACAATTTATATTGTTAGAAAAGCCACTGACGATCACGGACAATTTACATGGCATATAGCATCATAGAAATGCGTTTCTGCACCGCGATACATATTTGTTGCGTTTCAGAATCATAATCGATTAGGCTCACAAAATCGTAGCCATATGATATTTGACAAACTCGGTGTTACCGAAGTTTCCTTACAAATAAACTGACTACAAGAACCGACGGAAAACATACTACTTAAGTATGAATAAAATCATATAGCACGTGTGTATCATCGATTAATGACGTTTATGGGACGCAATCAAAACGTAGACACTGGTTTACAAATATCACAACTAGATTTTAAAAATCTATATCCGATATATTACTTTTCGCTGGAGCATCTTGATTTATCCAGACAATATGTTGTTGATATTTATTTTCGAGCCAGCGTAAATACAGTTGGTGGTGTTAATTACAGAGCAATGGCGGCCATACTCAGCGACACAGCAGTGCTGCTTGAAGGTGCTGGTGGCCGAATGAGAATCGTTGACGCACCAGTAGAAAACATGTCATCGCGCAGTGATTTAAAAATACGAGTATTGTCATAAATGTCATCATATCATCATATTAGTGTCAGTCTGACTCCTGGTCAGATTAAAAAAGTACAATCCGCATCAATAAAAAAAATCCGGAGCCACAGTAACGCTAAAAAATAATCAGATTACAGGTGGTCAAAATAAATTATCGTTAACAGAACGTCAGCTTAAACATATTAATAAAGCCAAACAATCCAAAACTGGAATGAGACTTGAACTTTCCGCCGTAGTCATCAAAGATACTGCTAAAACTGGCGGTGTATTTCCATTTCTCGCCGTGATACCAGCATTAATAGTTACTGCAGCACCAGCCGTTGAAAAAGCAGCTGCATTAGGTTCTGTTGGAACAGCTGCTGTAATGGCATCAATACAAGCGACAGGAAAAGGTCTAAGACTTCCGGGAACTCATCTTCGAAACGGAAGAGGTCTGAGACTTCCAGGAACACTTTGTTATCACCTATGTCAAATTTTGATTTACTTGATGCTCCTAACGACTAAGCATCAAAAACTTTAGAAGTGTTTTTATGCGCGATCAGTTACCACAACGAACATACAACACCGAGACAGGTATTATTAATCTCGATAATAGTGCCGGTGTAGGAACTCATTGAGTAGCATACGCGAATGATCCCCGTGGAATTGTTTATTTCGATTCGTATGGGTTGGCTCCACCGCAGGAATTTATCAACTATGTTACGCCGTACAAAATCCCGGTTTGGTATTCAACATTACAAACACAAAAACTAACCGATCCACCAATATGCGGCCGTAAAGCAATTGCTGTACTTGATGCTGTATCAAAATCAGCGTTGCCACGTCACAAAGTCGTGCAAAATTATACAAGTGGACGTTAAAACGAATAATGGTAGATATTGACGGAAGATCCCGCGGTGATACTACTAAGAGTATTAAAAAATTCGGCGGAATAAATTTGTCAAATTACGTGACAAAGGATTAATTCGCTGATATTATGAACCTGTCTGGAGTTGACCGAGATGAAGTTGTTGTTTTTCAGGATAAATACTGTGTTTTAAAAACGAGTAATGCCAAGTGGAATGACATAGTCCGTAGAGGTCTTGGTGCTACCACGGATACTATTCCAGTGTTTACCAGCGACGGTAAGATCAGAGACTTTAATATATCAATCGCGGTTATCAGAAATGAACTTGCAAGAAGTGTTGCTAATCGTTTGAAGAATACCGGCGACACAATGACAGGTGAACTCAGCATGAACGGAAATAAAATAGTCATGTTAAGAGATCCAACATCCGCCGAAGATGCCGCAACAAAAAAATAGGTGGACAACGTAGATGGTAAATTATCCACGTTGTGGGTCGAGTATGACGTAAGTGCGTTTACAAATCTCCGTAGAAACTTTCGAAAACTTAATGAAATTGCAGATGATTTCTTTGGAAGTCCGTTGACTGTTGACGTAAAACTCTCTGATATTAAGACAAACACTGATACAATTAAGAAAACACAAGAAGATGTCGTAAGTGTAATTCCTGATATCGTTAAAAAAAATTTCTCTGATTAAAATTCCCCACAAACAGATCACCAACGTAGTATACATGATATCATCAGGATTCTCAATATGGTCACAGCAAAATAATACTATTAACATACCGAGGAAGTCACTGGTGTGTGCAGAGTATATGTGTTCAGCGCTGCAAAATTTAGTATATATACTACGTATCCCTGGCAGCACTCAACCGATAAGTGTTCCGGGGTTGTGTCTATTGTGTTAAATAGCGGGAACGAAGAAACGTTAATACTGGAAGTAGATGATGAGAAATTAACCTCAGCATCTTACTGGTAGTGTCTGGAATTTGTTGCTGAAACGCCTCAGTTGGTCACTGTGTAAAATATAATATTGGCCTCGACAGAGTTAGGCGTTCAAAAATTTCGATATGATCAAGTACGGGAATGGCAAACAGCGCTAAAAGCCATCGTTGACAAGTATACAACGAAGGTAAAAAAAAATATCGAAGACGTGCGGTTCTCATTGTTGTTATATACTCGGTATCTGCTATCACTGCCAGTACTGACATAGTATTATCAGCGTTAACACCATTAACGGTAGCAGTAGTTGTGACAACGTATGTTTCATCATCGGCAACAATTGCTGAGGTTTTTAATATTATCGCGAAAAAGATATCCACGTGCACGAGCACAAAATTTCTGAATTTGACACGATGCTTAAGACATACAATGAAGTAATTGATTTAGAAAATGGAAATTTGAATAATGACAGAACTACTTCAGCGGATAGTCGCGAATACAAGTCCGCTGAAAACCACGATGATATCAGTAAGCTCTACCAACCCTGAATTCAATATTAATTTTCCAACCGCCATTTCAGTAAAGGAAATATCTCTTCCGCAGTTGTGAGTATACTACAGTTGGCCCAATATCCGGTCCAGATCATTCGGTGTGCTACAATCAAATAATTCGCTGGTATTTGCAAATTAAAATAAACCCGGTGCCGATGGCACTGGGGAAACACCTGACTGGCAGTTGTTGTTGGAATACCCACGGGGAATTATCAGACTGAACAGATCAGTGATGAGTTTTAGCGTAGATTAAAATCGGTAACGGGACGGGAATCCAAGATAGCTATAACGGTTCAAGAGCCAAAGATATCAGCCGCGATGGAAATAAATTCACCGGATTAAGCTGTTGAAATAGATCAATCATCAATTAGATCCGTGCTTTGATGGCCTGAAGTTGCTCCACCAGCGCCACCGGTATCACCTGAACCTACACGGGCTGATTTTACAACATATGAACTCAAGTTGACAGATTTTAGATTTTACAGAAGTATCTCAGAATTTATTGGTATAATTGATTCTCAGCGTTTTAATTCGGAGGTTTCATTTGCTGCTCAACATTTAAAGACTGCCATCAGGTACGACGGTACTGTTGATCCTGAGAGAACAATTCTGGATTGGAAATGGGGTGGCTGGGGTTCGTATGAAAAAGAAAATATTATGTACATCCTAGATGAATTTAAACTCGAGCACAAAAAATATCAAGAAAAATTACGTCATAATTTCCCAGAGTATATTTTGGCATAACATCAGATCGTAAAAATATCATCAGACGCATACAAATATTAAACCAAATTATGTCCTTTTTTGATTATGTAAGTCAAACTAGTGTGCAGGCGGTAATTAAATCAAACAACAAGGAGAACAAATATTTCTTAATCATTATTCGATAACAGAAGCTGATCTACCGACATTCAATTTTCCTGGATATAACCCAGCCGAATTAAAAAAATCCGTCAACGATATCATCGATGAGTTTTTTCCTAAAATACTTGCTGAGTGGAAAAAGATAACACCTCGACAAGATAACATTCTCGGATACAACAATAATCAACACAGCGAAGGCCGTCATATATCGCCGAGAATTGTAAATATAACCTCAACGATCAAGGTCAATCTTGTTTGTGATGCAAATGATGGAAGTTATCAGACAAATACTGAGAAATCAAATCAGGCGCAGCAGGGATATATCTTGTAAACGTTTACACCGCAGGTACCACCCTGATATCTGATTGTGCAAGAGCATATTAACCCGGCTTACTTACGATGTCATAATCCGCTATTATCAAGAATAAATTTCAAACTAACTGACCAGACCGGCCAATTAATTGATTTACGAAAGGAAACGCTAAGTCTAAATTTATATATGAGGTCTTAATGATTTTTAATCGTAGACTGACTCAGGGGATAATTTTTTACTGACAAATCCACTAAAATCAGTATTTGAAAAAATGAACCTGACACACTTTCACTTTCATTTTCACGAATAACCCTAACTTTCATTTTCTGATATAATCTTTCTTAATTGTCTTATGCGAGTGTTGATTGTCTTTTTTGCTTCGTATTCACGAGACAGTTCTAATATATTTTTTCTACTGCGCGAGAAAGAGAGACAAATTTCCCTACTTCAGTTTCTTTTACTGTAGCCAACGATTAGAACATGGCTCCCTGAATTCGCTTTATAAATTTGTATTCTGATGGTAGTGTATATCCCCCTTGGAATTTATGTTCTTGTAATCTTTAAAAATCGGAAATAATTTTTCATGATTTAGTTCATCAGATATAATTATGCCGTCATGTTTTCATTTTTTAACTGCAGAAATGATATCATTGATATTTTCGTAATTCATTATATACTAAATATATATTTAAAAGAAAAATATTTAAACACTCATGTGAACACCTCGATTACCATATGACATTCTAGCGAGTCCAGGAGGATATATTTACAGCATATACAATCTTAATTTTACAGTATAATCAATCTTGATTTTAAGGACATCACAATACCCATGTGAACTCCTAGTTTGCTATATGACATTCTAGCAAGTCCAGGAGGATATATTTACAGTATATACAATTTTAAGGACGGCACAGTGCCCATGTGAAATCCTAGATTGCCATATGACATTCTAACAAGTCTAGGAGGATATATTTACAGTATATACCATCTTAATTTTAATTACGGCACATTACATAGTATTTACAGTATATACAACTCACAACATACACGGGAGCCATTCTCTACGTTCAACAGATTTTAGCACACAACTTCCCCCATAATCAAACCCCGAGAGAGTGCAAAAGGATCACCCACCACGTGGTGGCATGGTGAGAGGGTGTTTGTCTGTTGAAGATCGAGCATTATAGGGAGGACCCCCAAAGATTAAACGGGTCATATTCTGTATAAGGCAACTAATGCTTGGAAATCCAACAATAGTTCACGCGATGGGTGTGGCTTATTTGCTGCTTGTATTTTTATATTGTCTTAATTATAATCGCAGAAAAAATGTCGATGAAACAAGAAATTCAACGGATTCAGTAAAACGAGAATATTGTTTCTTAATTTTTTTTTTATCTTCAATAAACGATTGCACCTACTTTCGCTGACAGTCCTTGAATCTGTCCTTGATTTTATCAAGGGGGAAATAATATAATAAAATCCTGGACAAGGGGGACAATTGTCAGCATTGAAATCATAAAAACTGAAAGTAAATACTTTCGTTTGTTTTCCTTGAAATATAACGCCGTTCCTGTAACACATGCTAGATTGTTATTTTACAACCTGCGATAGGCCGAAATTGAAAGCGGAAGTAAATACCTACGGTCTTAAGAGAGCAGCCGATCGAACTAACATTACAGTAATAGGTCTTGCACCGAATCCTTCGTTTTTTCCAACTGTTAGATTATGTGACTTTTAGGAATACATGACAAGACCTACACTCCGGAGATACACTCCGGGGGAGAGAGTTAACCACAAAAAAATATTTATTTACAAACCAATACTATTTTGAAATCTATCTCCTTGAGAGTCAATGACAACGATAACTCTATTAACCGCGTTATATATCCGCTGCAGAGTTATCTCTCTTCATTGTCTCTGTCTAACACGATTGGAACATAGTAAAATAAAATCCATTGTTCCTACTTCTGCGAAAACGCCGATTTGGTTATATTATCTGCAAAATATTGCACCGCGCGCGGATTAATACTGAAATATTATTTCTTCACCAGTCTTAGTATTTACAGATATAACTATCCTAGGAATTTTTTTTATAATACTTTCCATTATTACCACGTGCAGAATTCTCGCTCTGTGTGATAGCTTGCAGGTTATCCAAAGAGTTATTGAGTTTTTGCCGTCAATATGATCGATCAAAAGACGGTCTTAGATCACCCCTTGAAAATCTCGTATACAAACCTATGAGTGTAATAACTTTTCTCCCCAACAATAAATCTAAGGTAACCAGTATTATTAACAACACCAACTGTTTTTTTCAGTCGACAGTTTCTGATCACACCATCACGAGATGCTTCATAATTCTTGATGATAGGATGTCTGACGAATTCTGTTTGCCCCATTTTATATATAATAATATTTGTCTAAATTATAATTTTACAAAATCTTTCTGTTTAATTTTCAGGGTTTCTTATAACCTTATCATGTAGATTTTTATCAAGGGCAGAGTCTTTGACACCGTCTAGGTTAATGTTTTTATCATAATACCGCTTCAGTTCTCTATATTTTTTACCATCACAGCGCACACTGCGTTTTTCCTCTAACTCCATCACCACACTGTAAGCACGGTTTTGGACCAAGACTTCCACGACGCACGCTTTGCAAATGTTTTCCGCAGAATTCATTTACACAAGATTTGTTACAAGGAGTTGCAGACCCTATCATCAACCACCGGCATTGGTTCCTTATTTGAGTCATTGTATATATAATATCTTAATTTAAATTCTTGTCTAAAATATAATATGGAAGAGTTTGAGAGATTATCTACAATCCAGCCTTGGAAAACTTCGCTTCCTGAATCCAGATTCGATCTTGACAGAAGAACTCCTGACTTGCGGAGGCGAGCTGTGGCTCATCCGACGAATAATCTGATTAATAATATTGGAGATGAGATGCTAAAAAAGAATTTCGCGACGATGGTGCATCTCACGTATGGTCGACATTCAAAATTATACTCACGTATGGTCGACATTCAAAATTATACGCGATGATAAAGTCATTGATGCTACAATGAACGATGAGCGGGCGAAAACGATTATTAATTATCTTGATGATCAAAGATATTTTTCAGAATAAAGTTTATTTTGCTAGCCGAAACAGACAATCCCAGCCATTCCGCTGGGTGGATTATCCGTGACAAACGTGACCCTGTCATTGCTAATGGAAAAACCGCTGTATTAAGTAAAAATTCCAAGCCATGAATGTTGAATGGTATTGACAAACCATATTACGAACGAGCGTATCCTATAACAGCGGTAATTTATGGAATTTATTCGCTAAATGATAAACCCAACGTCGATGATCTTGCGCCAATATTGTCACGACTAAATTGTGTAGCCGAACGAGTAATCGAACATTTTACAAAGAACATACGTAGAAATGGGTTAACGGATCAGCGACGTGAAAAAAATAAACGAATGGGCTGAATTAGTTAAGGATACCAGAGCTACAATAAATGATGTCGCTAAGTTACAAAAAACACTAAAATTCCCAATAAAAGTAGCAACGATAACAGGAGAGATTTTACACGATTTGAAACATTATAAAAAGGGAGGAGCTCCGATAAATATCGTTGATCATAATGCGCACGCGTGGACTAGCGCAGTAACAATATTTCCAAAAGATCGAACCGTAAGATTTTAAACCCCCCCCCCACAGAAAGACTCTGGGGGAAACATGTTTGATTTTATTCACGAAATAAGTAAAAACGATCCTGTATCAGTATGGTTATTTCAGAGCTCCGATAATGAAAACTATGATCAATTTGTACGACCTAACGGCGAAATATATCGTAAAGAATCTCTCCACGAAGAAATAAAAACTCTTGCGCAGACATTTTCATCGCAGAATACTGAACAATTACTAAATAATTGTTTCACCGTTCCGTCAGTTGCTGCTCACTTTGCAAGAGAAAAAATTCGTGGCAGCCAACACGATTTGAATTTCTTGAAGACGTGCAGCTAAGGTGCTGTGAATACGGACACGGTGGATTGTGGAATGCTAAGTATGACCACAACGACGTTATCTCGGTTGATATGGTCGCGGGTTTTTCGGGGAGTTTTCTTGGTATGGAAGAGTGCTTCGGGTATTTTAAAAGATTTGGACACCCCACACACGAAATGACTAGATTATCGATAAATGGACCCCTATCCAATTTTGATCTAACTGAATTCGCCCGTATTAAGTCATTCGAGTTTGCTAAAAGTCTTCATCCGATATGTTATATTTTGTTTGGTAGGCACTTTTCAGAAAAACGCTGGGCACCATTAGTTTTATTATGATATATGCTCGATGCAAAAATACTGATATCGTTGATTGTAAGTGATGCAGTTATATCATACCGTCCTCAGAAAGAAGTTTGGTTGCCACCACAGAAGAATTATTATGATGATGAAATAAAACCGCAAAAGATCTTGGGACAAGAATAATCGGTAAATTTACTCAAGGCGGAGCATATGCTCATAAACGATATTATACACGATTAATTATAGACGATGTTTAACTCGATTTTATAATTGCTGATGCAACGAAGAGAAATATATTTGCAAGTCGAGAAAACGCTTATTTGTCTAACGGTACACGATTAGGTACAATTTTTGGTTATATTGATGACGAGTCGCTTCAGTTTACTCATTTAAGATCCTCAATGCTCGCGTATGTTTCGATAAATACAGTATCGATGGTAAACAGATTTTCTGACACCGCGGTCAGAGTTGCTACGGATTCATTCTATATTGAAAGAAAATACTTAGAACTACTGGCTCAGTTTACAAGTACTACTTACGATGTATCATGGGGAGAATGGAGAATAAAACAAGAAAAATTGCATAATTATTCTGAATCCGCCGATGTTGAAATCAAAGATATTTATTTTAAAAAAATAATCAAATATCAAAATTATCGCCTCGACAAATGTCGAGGGCGGCATCTGTATATGATCCCGTGACTGGACACAAGACTGTTTATCTAAACGGACCAGATTGTTCTGGTAAAACAACTCGAGTTATTGAATTATTTAGACAGAGTTCATATGATATGGTTGCTTTAACACCTACACACAGACTTGTGAGAGAAATGAAACAACCAAGAGTAAAATCATGTACTTATCATAGCTTCTTCCGATGGAAGGGAGCCACATGGACTCCTGACCGAATGGATGAGAAATATGTTCCAAGGATCATCATTTTGGATGAAGTATGCACAGTATCTAAAGATACATTAAAAAATGTTTCACGATTGGCTGTTATTGAAAAATACAACTGTGATAATGTGCGGCGATCATGGTCAACCACCGCCGTTTGATGGGTTATCTCCACACGAATGAATAAAGAATTTTGTAGATTATTATGAAGAAGTAACTGATGATCATAGATCTCTTGATCCAGAACTAAGGGAGTTTAAGAAATTAATCAGATCACAACCGAATAAAATTCAGTGTGAAATAATGCGTGAAATAATTTCAGAAACTTCTATGAACGATTTTCTGCAAGTGTGGAGACCAAATGATTTGATAGTGGCAAGTAGAAAGATAGTTCTTGATACACTTAAACAGCGGTTTTTCAGTTGCATAAAGAAAAAATTTCAGATCTACGTGTACCATGGTGTTATAGGCCAGCTGATACATGACGAAAAAATATCGACGTTGATATACCAGGCTAGACTGAGAAACAGAATCTCGTATTAAATGACGTTGTCGTAGTTGATGGCAGTGTTGTTAAGGATGCGCTGAGCTCGAACAAGGCTCCATGGACACTGTGATATGCAATGACATTTCATTCATCTCAGGGGTTAATTATTTGTTACATAGTTGTTTGGATTGTCGATGATCGTGGCGAATGGTAAAATTTAGCTTATCTCGCAGTGTCTCGAGTCAGAAAAATATCTCAGCTGCGGAGAATTATCATAGACGTTACAGAAACCATTGATGATGTTATTGACAGCGATATAATAAGGACAAAATTAGACTTTGATCTCGATGTTGAATTTGTCATGGCGCTGAGACAGCAGCAAAATAATCATTGTGCGAGCTGTAACATTTTAATGACCCAAGACAATTTACCGTAGATAGAAAAGATAGTAGTCTTGGTCATACGCACGAAAATGTGATGCTGGCCTGTCTTGAGTGTAATCGACGTAGGGTTGCTAGTTAAGTGATCGCGGTGGTAATTGTGTGTCTTAAGGAATTTCTTGTAATTGTTCACGTGTAAATCCACGTGGAGGAGCAGTTGAAAGTCTGTAGATTGTAGGTCTACCCGTGGATCTTACCACGCTAGAAATTTTATTCGTTGTAATATTCCAAATTTGATCAGTCGCGCTTTCATTTACCGCCTTCAAGTTCATCGGGCTCATATAAATATCTTCGAGTAATTTCATTATTTATTGCAGCTATGACACTTGGTAATCTTGCAACCCGTTCGCGAGATCTCGTATCTTTAATTATTTCCTTTGCATATTGATATCCAAATAACCGCTCAAGAAGTGTTAGATTAAATCGTTCAACAATTCCCTGATCACGATGAATTGCAGTATGTCCTCGTCGTATTTTGACGTTATGTTGCTTCACCAGCGATGATACTGCATCCTGAAATTCTTTGCCAGGATCAACCTGTAATAGTTGTGGCCATCGTAAGGGTCCTCGTTGATAAATTCGCTCAAAAGCAGTTACAACTTCAGCAGCTGTTTTAATTGATAATGGCTCTGCTTCTTTATACCTACTTGCAACGTCAACGACAGTTAATGCGTATTTGTATGTCAGTTGACGTCTACAAATTTTGATAGTATCGTGTGGCAAAAATAAAATATCCTCCTGATGAACTTCATTTGTCACGCTGATAACAAAATGTACATGTTGAATATTTTTTAGGTGGTGGTAGGTAAATTTGCCATATTGCCTGTCGTGCTAACCATTTTTCAGCAGCAACACGTGTAACATTTGCTGCTTCAGCGAGCTTACTAATCGCTGCTCTACCTTTCCAATATCCCTTGGACTACAATAAATCGATTCCATTAATATAATAATCGGTTGATTAATTACCGGCTCCTAATGCTAGTTTACCTTTCACTGCAGATCTTACCAACCAATTAGCTAATGATTCTTTGAAATATTTACTTTTTATGGAATTTAACGCATGAATTAATTTCACATCTGCAATATGTCGCTGCTGAAGATCTTTACTTTTATAAGCTACATCATGAGCGTGACACGCTCTATCAATAGCGTTCACTGGATACTCACCAGGCCTTGGCTGATCTTGGTTATCGAGTCTTATATCAAGTCTAGTGCCAGGACCACAATAATTATATCCTGGAAGATGTTTTTCTCCTGTGTACTTAGACCATGGAGTTCCTGGTAAATTTGTTAACTGCGCGGCAATATCATCTCCTTTTTTTAAAAGCAATACTGTTTGAATCGGGAATAAATTTAAATTTGTTTGTACCACATCGTTCACACTTCCCCGTAAGTGCTTGTCGTTTGGTTTTTGTTTTTCATAGTTGTTACTGCATCTGTACGAGTATGTGTTCTACATTTCGCACAATATAAATCCATATTTTATTTATCTTTTGTATAACATGGATGTAGTTGATTTTTCTGCATCAAAGGCGCGGTAACCGGTTAAACATCATCCAGCGTTTCCAAATTCTATCCAAATGATTATAATTGGGCCGTCCGGGTCTGGTAAAACACAACTGTTACTTAATTTAATAATGAGCTGGATCAAATGGGATAAACTGTATTTAGTTGCACCATCTGTAGATGATCAGCGGTGTTATGAAGTACTTACGGATTTTAATGAAAATGCAAAGTTGTTAAACAAAGACGTTATTGAATTTATTACTGATAAGCACCATCCGTAGATGACCTTGATAGGTTTATTAATAATTTAGTTGTATACGACGATGTAATACTAGACAAACAGTCAAATCCAGCTAGGATATTCTCTCGCGGAAGACATAAAATCACAGATGTGATCTATGTTACTCAACGATACACGCAAATACCAAAAGTGATCAGGGATAACTGTAATATTCTTTCTGTGTTTAACGGAGTTGATACACATACGCTGAGAAATATTCATCAGACTTGGTGTCACGGAGACATGGATATAATTAAATTTTAGAAATTTTTTAGTCAGGCTCAGTTAACCCCGCATGGATGTATAACAATAACCTTACATGACCCCCGATCACGATATCGTATAGGCCTTGATAACACTTTTGGATGAGGGACAGCAGCAGAGGGGGTGCGACCACAGATAAGAATCAACGCAGTAAACTTGAAAAAACACTCACGCGAAGAAAAAAAGTAACAAAAAAAAAACTAACCCGTAAGAGAGACACTCGGAGAGACTCTCGGAAAGTTAGAAGCTCGGTTTCACGTTATCGGTGTAATTTTTTTCATTTTCGTAAAAGCCTTAGTTTTCCAAAATGGACCTTCTAAAATGAGGTGGGTTCACCTTCTCTGCTGCTTGAGCCATCCAAGCATTCGATATTTTTTTAAATCTATTATTTTTGTTTTTTATTTAGTTTTTTTCATGGTTATTTGTACAAATTAGTGAATGTATACCTCCTTGAAGGACTGTTCACTTTACCAGTGATTGTATATTTAAATAGACTTTCTGTAACCACAAGCAACAACAACTTCTTACCGCACACCGAAAATAATATATTTCATCTATTTTCCCCCACATGACAGGCTAAACTCTTTCATAAGGTCAAATTTTTAAAGGAGAATGTGTGGATGTATGCAAGCATATAACGTATTATGTTTTTGATGGTCATATTAATTTAAATTGTACCACATTCTTTTGATTACATAATTGCAATATATATATATATATATATATATATATATATATATATATATATATATATATATATATATATATATATATATATATATATATATATATATATATATATATATATATATTACTTGATATGTCCAAGCTTGACGTACCTTTGTAAACATTTTAATAAGAATTTTCCATGGGTTCTAAAGGTTATAAAACCAAAACGATAACAAACAGGACATTCGACCTTGGTTTCGAGTTTATATTTAAGGCCTGAATAAGTTGACTAGTGTCAATTAAAACTTTCAAAAATAATATACACTCATGTACTATTCATATATTTATTTAAGCATGGTAACATACTGAGTACACTTTCATGCTTCTGTTTTACATGCAATACATGCCTTAAAGCAATATTTTAAATAAAACAGTATGCTGAGATAATATATTAAATATACTATGGTAAACATCGGGGCTAGAAATACATAAAAAGTTCTTCCTTGCCCAGAATTAACATAATTGATCACAATTTCAGTAATAAGAATTTAACTTAATGCAATAAAAAAAAATTCAAAAATCTTCAATTCTCTCAATAAGTTTTCATGTATGCCTTGAATATGTGACGCTTTAGTTACAAAACGTGTATATACACACCATTTATAAAAATAAAAAAAATCTGTCTAACCTGACAAATATGTGTGCTACATTATAGAAACTTTCCTTGTGTAAAAATATGCGATACATTTTAAAGCTAAATATGAATGTCAAACTAACCAAGTCTACAGACGAAATCAAAGTACTACGTGTATGATGAAGACTGTCGCAGTTATCGCACAACATAGCATATGCAACCACTGCAGTAGATGCATCTATTTCAAAGACGGATTCGCAAAGATTAATATCTAATATAATCACAGTATTTTAATGACTCTTAAAATTCCTTTGATATTGTGATTTCAGTTTCATAGCCTTCAATAACAATCACATATTGCGATATTTATTAATGTCTGACAATATTTATGACTCACGCGATCTTCAGTTCACACAAATTCCCAGAAACTGTTGATGACTGGACTCATACACCTCCTTCATCTGATCGTATTTATTCTTTCTTTCTATCTAATTTCATGGATTCAGGTAGATGCGATATCTATTTCTAACTGGAGTCTAACAAAAGGGGAAGAAGATCAAATGTTCTGAGCAGCTCCAACAGGCAAAATGTCCACCTAGAAGAAAACATCTGATGCGGTTTTGTCGATATATCCTACAGGCAGGGGCGGATTAAGGCTCACTGGTGCCCTAAGCACTGACAAATATTGGTGCGCCCCCCCCCCCCCTTTTCCACTTACACCTGGGAAGATAACCCTAGGGTGCACCATGATCAAGAAACAGAACATTATGATCAATTTGCACTAGTTTTATCAATTTTTTTTTTACAAATCTTCATTCGTTTTTTTTTTCTTTTCATCCTTTTCTCAACTTTGTAGTGCCCCCTTTGGCCCTTGTGCCCTAAGCATGTGCTTAGTCTGCTTAATGGTTAATGCGCCCCTGCCTACAGGACAAGGGATCCGCAACTGCTGGTTTTCTGCTGTAAACAAAATAATATATCACTCTACCATTGTATTGGATGTTACTTCTTGCCGCTCAAATCTAATCAAGCTGAATGAAATATATTGTTTACGGAAGGTAGTTTGGGAATCGATTTATAATAAAACAATGTTTTGTTTTTTTATGTGCACAGTTACGTTACTTTTCAACACTTCGTCCGTTCACGTGATAGGTTAATCATATGCATGAAAGTGACTAACGCTGAGACACATCAGAGGTTGTTCCCAAGGAACAGGCAGTTCCAATTTAGAACATCGTGAGTGGAACCTTTCAGTTATGCGTGAGTAGATCTCGAATGCACACGTACCATTTAGTTTGTAAATTTAAACTGACATCTGCCATTTTAGTTACTAAGATTTAAAATACTGGAAAGGTGATTCGACCTGGTTGTCACTTTTTTTTGTTGTTTTTTTTTTGTTATCTTTGCAACATTTGGCTTCAACTGTTCTCATAAAATGAAACAATTTTTAGTAGATAATGCATGCGTGTTGGGTATTATATATGGATGTATCTTACTTTCTAAACATATTCAATTATATATATATGTGTGTGTGTGTGTGACGTAACAGTGACGCTTTAATGTCGGAAAATGAGAACCATTTGCTGCTGTTCAAAGAGCATACTGAACAATCCGTGAGTTTTTATGACATTCTCAGACTGATATCAATGTCAATAGTGTAGTGTAAGCCTTAATTTAATTAGCTTTGAAATATCACTTGACAGTAAAAATAATCAGATGATCCACACTGGATTAGAAATGATATACACCAACAGCTGGTTTATGTTATACATTCACTAGAGTTTATGTTCCATGGGAAAAAATACTTTCAGGGCAGCCTTTACTCCCCTTCCTAACTGCAATGATGTATTGCATTTAATAAATAGTATAGAACGCATTCAGCAGTTATTATTCAATAACAAATAACATTACAGTAGTAGACTATAATGGAGTTTTCACGCTAAACCCATATTTTGTATTGGACGATTACCCCTCCCCCCGACCCCATGTTAATTTAAAGAAATACGAAAATAACTTTGTTGAGGCAACAAAATCTATTTCAGTATTGATTATCTGTCAAGGACGTACCAGTAAATCACCGTAGTCGTCATACAAAAACAGGAAAACGCCCCATTATATTCTACTGCTGCGGTATTTACTTTAAATCTCTGCAATTTATATGTATATTTTTACACAAAATAGAGCTGCTAGTAGCTTGTGCCTTGCACTCTACTATACCTAACTTCACACAAAATTCTAATCCACTATTAATAACTCGCCGGGATTTTCCAACTGTCGCATGTCTGCCAGCTATTAATGCGCTATTAATATAACTCGCTGGGATTTTACCACCAAAAAAATCGGTTTACACACACACTCCAAGGAGATTAGTTTTTGCTTCGTACAGTTATATATCTAAATTTCATCTTTATATCTGTAAGAGCCCAGTGAACGAAGTGGTAAGGTGTACGGACAAACTTTAGATAGACTAATGGAAACAACTTCATGTGTTCGATTGGAGGGGGATTACCGCCATAATTATGTGCGTGTATTTTCTAATCTTCATTAATGCATTATTATAAATGGCTGCTTGCAAGTGCTTTTTTCATAATTATATCCACGTATATTTTATTCTTCATTAATGCAAAATGTACGTGGCAGTTTGCAAGTGCTACATTCAGCCTGCATTATAGTCAATGGCTGCTTGCAGGTGCTACATTCATAATTCTAGTCATGAATTTTCTATTCTTCATTAGTGCAAGCTGTAAAGGACTGCTTGCAAGTGCTTAGATCTACTTTCCTTCCGTCATTGTATCTTGCAGTTTGCCAACTACTGAACTGATTCTGTAGTTTGTCGTATGGCAAACGCTGTGCGAGTTATTACAAGTGTTGTATATGCTATTTATAAACTTGCCATATTACAATTACATCCTTCCAACTACTCTTTTCATACAGACTTGGCCTTTCAAAAATGTAAATAATAAGTTTTATGAGTATCGTCTTTGTTGTCCAACTCGTGTCGCTATCTGTTGTCTTAATGGCATACTAAAGATTAGCATGGCTTTTATGACAATAGATGGCGCTCTAAATTTCTAAAGTTTTTTCTTTACCAGAAATAATTAATGCTCCCCACGGATCTTTACGGCATTCATTTTGTGTCCATAAACATTGCAACTCTTTCAGTCCCCCTTTTTAAGGTGTATGTTATCAACGAAGGTTTAATCGCTCTCTATAACCATGTGCTTTCTCGAAGATCTAAGTGATTTATAGCACTTTACGAAAACAAAAACGCATACACAGCAGCAGGGTGGTCCATCTTCTTCAACCCCAGTTTTGACGCACTTAAGTATTTACTTTCACCGTTTAAGAAATATACTTGTTAGTGATATCTCATTTCTTTGGAAACATTATTTATTTTAGCAAAGTAAGGATCATAAATGACAATGATATATTCCCTCGTAGTCTTCTTAACGTGCTTTCATGAGACTACCCCTGGTTGTAAGGATCGTATTGTACGTCACCCATTTTGACGCACCTTACAGACGTCTATCTTTTCCTGTGATACTATTGTACATAAGCTAGGGCGAAAATAATATATTTTAGAGCAACATCAATAGCACATTTAAAATAAAGTTTATTGGTAACATGACTTTAAAAAAATCAAGCAGTCCTAAAGGATTTCTTATTCTTATCACAATCTTCATTTTCGAATATATTTTGCCGCAAAAACAGAAATAATCAAACTGTGGAAAATCATGATCGTATCATGATAAAAATGTTTACTTGCGATTAGAAGTATTAGATTTAGTGTTAAATTATTTTCCAATAATTAATTTGCATTGTTAATGTACAGAACCCGAACCTTTAAATGTATTTATAAACAAATACAAGACAAACAAACAGCTTTAAAATTGGTTTGCATCCTTTAAGACTTTTGTCTATAAAAGTTAAAATAATCAGAGACAAAAGACATAATGTTACAGGAGATTTTACTTTTATTTATTGTAATTCTTATCATTATCAAACCAATTAAAAATAATAAATTGGTTCAAGAATTGTAAAAATATAAATATAGCTCCATTAGGTTATAATTATTCAGCTGCTTTTTTCCACATTAAAGATTTAAACTTGAAAATCTATCTAACGCAGCTTTATAATTGTCTAATCCAATCACCTTACCTATCACGTTTCTTTTAATTCCCTTATGTCGTTTCTTAACTTTATTATCAGCTAATTTTAGACAGTACATTTTACGACGTAATCCGATAAACTCTACGACAGGAACCAAAATTGTCTCATCCTTATATTTTCCTATTACATTTTTATTATCATCACAGTGAAATCCGCTGTGGTTTTGGATAATCTTAAAGATCAAACATTACTCGGTTATCGTAAAATTCTTGATAAATATCATAAGATTTTATCTTGTGCATAAGCGAGTCAGTATGTGTAAATAACAGCTCTGCATCAGGCCACTTAACCATAACAAAATAGTAATGAAATTAGTTCATTAGCCATTTTGATATCTCAAGTACTGACATACCGACATAAACTGGCTTATTTAACTTAAGATTTGTCTTTCGTCGTTGAATGGCTACTAACTTTTCATTAAATATTTTCATACTGACAAAATCTCAGATGCTACAAGTTTATTACGACGTTCCACGTTATTAACTATCTCAATATTGACTAGCTTTCTGATATTTTCTATGGTCTAGCCAAAAACGCTGTTATTTATAAGATTGAAAATGTGTTTTTCCGAATTCTGTTTTGACAGCTGCTCGTCGTAATGTGTTTAGGTCTAAATAACTCTTTATCCACGTAATGTGTTTAGGTCTAAATAACTCTTTATCCACGTTATGTGTTTAGGTCTAAATAACTCTTTATCCACGTAATGTGTTTAGGTCTAAATAACTCTTTATCCACGTAATGTGTTTAGGTCTAAATAACTCTTTATCCACGTAATGTGTTTAGGTCTAAATAACTCTTTATCCACGTAATGTGTTTAGGTCTAAATAACTCTTTATCCACGTAATGTGTTTAGGTCTAAATAACTCTTTATCCACGTAATGTGTTTAGGTCTAAATAACTCTTTATCCACGTAATGTGTTTAGGTCTAAATAACTCTTTATCCACGGCGATTGAATAAACTTTAGCACACGATGAACTTTTCTTAGTACCAGACCATGATTACCTGCTTGCTTAACGTATCTCCATTTGTCAAGCAGATTGGGAACTAATTTTTTAACAACAGATTTACTACTAGTGCTTGCATTAGACGAATAATTTCTCTGCTTATCGGATAATAAACTGTAGTCGATCAGCATTGACTCAGGACAGAATGGGTAGTCGTTATGCGCATCGCGCATCTCAACAGGATAGTCAATATTAACATTTGTGAAACAACTTATATCATCCGGTATTGTTTTATCAGTTTCATCAACACCAAAAAAAAGTGTTTTACTAATCCACCAAAATCGGCCATACGGCATAGACTCCGATAGACCGTAGCCTAATACATTATTCGAATCAAGATAGGCTATAAAACTTGATGGTTCTGTACTATCATAGTGGGGTAGATATTTATTATTAGACCTGACATATTTGTTTTGTTATGACACTTATTCCACCTCGGATTCCATGTTATATAAAGTTGAACATGTCAGGGTCTGTTTGCAGCTCCAGTTTTATTTTACTGTGTTTCAGTAATGCGTCCCAACTTAAACCTGGTGCCGAATATTACCACGCTGGGTCTAGTCCGTAGTTATCAGCACATACAACTTTGAAATTTTCAAACATATCTGCGAGCAACAGAACGTCTGTGATAATGTGTAGATCATGATAATCTCCTAAGATTTTGCAACCGAACGAATCCCATATCGATAGAGAATAGGCATAATAATCGTCCGATTCATCGGACAAATTTAACCTAGAATAGAACTTATCTTTGTCAGATAGACACGTTTCATCAAATCTGCTTCAATCGTCTAGATATTCGTAGGGAAAGATACCTTTTTGTGTCAATATACTGGCAGCGGTCTCACCGAAACGCTCAATTAAATTATTAAATTTACTACACTCTCGCACAAGCTCGTCTCGTGACGCTGCCATAAACTGTAGATTATCAATAAATCTCAACTTGCCTAGTGTCACTGACATATATTTTTCAATATTGTTTGGGATGCAGTGTATTTTATTGTTGTTATTAAGTTTTAGGTGATTTATTATATCTTTGGTACCGAACGCTTCAACTATAATATGAGAATCATATCCTCTGAAATTATTAAATACAACGAGAACGAAATCCGGTGCGGTATATTTAAAGTTGCATTTGTCATGCGCCGGACCACGATATTTTCCAGTAATCTGGCAGTGATCTTTTACTTATATCTTGAGGCAAAAGCGTCTGCTCACAAATATAGTTTATTTCTGCTTTGGAAAATTCAGCTTCTTGCTTTAGTGTTAGTGGTTTCATTGCTACTGTCTTAAAAAGTAATATTATTATGAGATCGATATAGTCGATACGGTTCCTTAGTAACCAGACAGCTGATTAATTTCCAAAGTAAATTCTAACTGGTTTTGATAAAAAGTTGTCAACAGCGGAAACAATCTTATACTCTATTACACACCGATATGGTGATGTAATTTTCTTATCGAGGATTTATCAGGGTTATTCTCTACTCCTTGCACTGGAAGTAAAAATGGACTAGAAATCTGCATATACTATAAAAGACACTTTCATCTTGTGCCTTTTGTTTGTAAATTGCAATATGCTTTGTCTTCAACAGTTATAGAGCTTTTCTGAGTATTAGAGCAATATTCGAGGTGTTTATCAAGTATATGTTGGGAAATACATCCGTGCAGGCATCTGACACATAAATAGTCTTTCTCTTATGCTTGTTATACGGACCTCCGACTAGCCCATTCAAGTTTTTTTTTTTTATATCCGCGCGTAGTGATCTTCATAAAATAGTAAATTTACTGTCTGCTGACAAGCTAGACCGCTGACATATCTGAGGTACATCTTTTGTTTGTCATCTACACCAAATACATTAATACCTCCGGATAACAGGATATGGTTATGTTTGTCGAAATTTTTAATTTGATTCTTAGCAACGGGAAAGCCAATCCCGCTAAAGTTTCGATTGTTAAAATAGCCATTATTATTTGATACTCAGTAAGGAGGAGATTCCAGACGGAATGAGAGTTTGTCATTTCAACGCCTGTGTTACTGACAATAACATCGCCAACTTGTCATTACAAGACGCTTATCAGCCACATCCAATCTATGATCTATACGAGGCAAATGACAAAGGTATTGTTAGAAATGTAAAAACAGAAAAAGTTGTTTGAAATATGAATAATGTTGGTTACCCTAACGTGAATATTCGAGGAACTAATACTAATCAAGTTCATTACAAATCACACAAATTTATCTGCGAAGTATTTCATGGTTTGAGTCCTAGTGGATTTTTGACTGACCATATTAACAATATTCAAACTGATAAGACTTCAGAACATGGACCTTGTTACACAGCAAGAGAATACTATGCGAGGTAAAGCATTTGATGGAAGTAACTTTAAAGCTGCTAAATCTGTTATAGCAACTAACCCTATTACAGGTGAAGAAATATCCTTTTTATCAATGTATGCAGCTTCAAAATATTTAACATTGACTCAGAATCAATCGTGAAAACGAACAGGACATAAACTTGTTTTTCAATACAACTCACCTGCTATTTAAAATATTAGCGACGTCTTTGTTCGCCAGGCAGAAATCGAGATATTTGTTTAAGGTTTCCTTGTTGCATTCGACAAATATCATTCCGTATTTCAACATGTAATCAAGTTCTATGCTGCTGAGAAAGATCACATTATTTTCTCTCTTTCTACTTCAAAGAGAGCTGCAACGTTATTGTCACCACGAAACATATTTCGCACAGCCTTTTCCAGATGAAAGGGATTTATAATATTTGCCGAATAACGAATCTGTCCATATTTAATAATTAATACAAAATTAGAGTGCTTTACATATCAATATTCAGAATATCTTTTAGATTTTCCTTTGTCGCACAGCAGTGGGCCCATTTTGAAACAGTTTCTCTATCATATCTAACAAATATTTTTTTAATATATTTCTCAAGTTCTGATACCTCATAATATGTGAGTAGTACATCAAACGCTGAGACATGATCGTATTCGACGAGAAAATTCACATACTCTTTTCTGCTTTTTGATTAGAATTTAACAGCTTGACAGCGATAAATTAAAAATTCATATTTATTATTTTTAGGTCTGACTATTCTTATGTCGTCCGGTATTTCATTGCAGTAATTTAGATTAATGTCTTGTGTATAAGATGTCTAAAATAAATTTCTTGTTCGCGAAAACACCGTCAGATCTTTAAATTGATGTTGATCGTGATACAGCGGATCAGCCGGAGCATCAGGATTCGACAAATTCCCAATACTATTAATAGACAGCATGTAAAACATCCCCAATTTGACCTAGAAACATTTATTTCCTGTCCACGAGGATAAATTTGCAGATGAGCCAAGCATAGTACATCAAGACGAGCAAGTTTATGTAGCAGCGAAATTGCTCTTCAGCCGAGTTTGCGAAAACTTTTCGTCGAGGAAATTTTGTTTTAGGTTTGTTAAGTTTATGTGCGAGAGCGCTCTGTACTCCGTCGTCATAAAGTACAATTTTACCGAGTCGGGGCTTTCCAAATCGAGCTTGAGGTGCATGAGCCAGAATACTTTGTTTTCCACAGAGTCCCAGTTTATATTACGCCTCAATAAAACCTTGCACTAGCTTACGATCAATTCTCTCCCTTATTCCCTTCGGTCTCATATTACTTAGCTCATCTAGCATATTTCGGTCGCAACCCGATTTATCGTTTTCATTGTCACGGTAACACATATGTCGCAATGCAATCTCATCGACTTGATTATTGGGCTCCTCCGCGCGGACGGGATTGTCATTTTGATCATCAAGTTGTTTGTCGAGTGGATTCCATGGTCCTGTATATCTATAGCGTGGCAAGGTCCATCCAACTTGTGATGCCGATAAATTTAAGATAAAAGGTTTTTCCAGTCGTATTTTTGATACACCAATGATTTAGCGTTACTTTTGCTGGCAGTGAATCGCTCTGCGATCTTGCACCCGGGATTCCGAAGTCTATCTTAAGCGAAACAGACTGTCGTTTCATAATAGCCTGCGCTAGTATTTTTTACTTGTCCCGGCGATAAATTCACTTCGTGTGTAATGTATCTGTATTTATTTTGCTTTTGCTGGATAAAATTTGTATTACAATAAATCCGCCGATTGTTAGGCTGATCAATACATTCCGTCCGCTTTTCTCATAAAATATTTCAAGTGCAGATGACCTGGTAGTCAGTCTAGACAGAAAATCAGTATATTCCACCGCTTGATTGATTGATAAAGTTATATCCGAGGCACTCCACACTTGGCATTTAGACTTGGATGGTTATCCTGCCCTTGTTAGAATCTATCGTTGAGAATCTGTCAGATACAATTAGTGAGTAAGAATAATAATTAATAGGTCCTTCAGCCTGTCCAAGTGTCCACGTGACTTCAATGTATGACGTCAATCCAATAGCTCGTTTGCTATGCTTGCAGACATCAAAGTAAAATATATAGCGTTCTAAATCCCTCGACTGAAATTTGAGATTCAATGTCAGCATCTTGATTTGTTTGCATAGCGTCCATAAGGTACATATAAGTACGAGATACGTTTCTGTCAGCTAGCGATCGCTCGTTCTGGATACTGTCTAGAATTTATTTTGACAAATATTCGTCTGACATTTGGACTATCAAATACAGAAAAGTTCTGTAGAGGACTTCTGCGTCTATTTTGTCGTTGAAACACAATAATAGTTCTTGGTAACTGCTCACTCGGTGCAATTGTTATTCTCCATGTGTTATTGATTTAATTTGGAACTGCGGTTTGATAAACTTTATTTTGCATAAAATGTATCTTTTCTGTAAATGATGTTAGCATCTTCTCAAGCTCTATTGATTTATCGATAGACGGAACTACGCGTGGCATCCACAACGCCAATCGTAAAATTACAAACTGAGCATCATCAACCCAGCTCGCATCAGACAATCGTTTTGATCAGCTCAGTCAAGTATAAGTGTACGTTTGTTACCACGAAATACCTTATTATAGTTTCTGCTAAATCCGAATATTGTGCTAAATGGAAGCACCATAGTTATTTGATGTGAATTATCTAGCGTAACCTACGTTGTATATTAGATTTTTAACAGTAGTATTATTAGTAATACTATTTGCTGCTGCTAACATTGCGGTTCCATCAGCAGCAGCAGCTGCTAAAGTAATTTCAAGAAAATTACAAGCTTATATAAGTGATGTCCTTATCGCATCTGCATTTGCGGCTGCATCTGGTGCAACAATTCCAAAATTTACAGCGCTTGCGATAAGAAAAATTCTTATTGTATTTACTCTCTCACCAGCATCAGCTCCATCCCAAAGTGCATTAAAATAAACAAACTCGCTTGAAACTGAATCCCACTATTAGCATCTTTTAACAACAGCATATTTGTTTCAACAGATCTCGAGTTGTCGTCGCTGAACAAAACCATGTTCAGAATAGTACTTGCAATTGGCAAGAGCAGCACAAGTGACAGGTCTCTCAACGAAAAATTGTATCGAGACCTATGCCATATCGCGACCGAGGATCATGTGAATTTAATGTGAGGATTTGCTTGCGCTTTCGAGAAGAAGTTTTTAAACATAATAATATCCATGTCCCCTGAACACCAAGTCTGGTGTATGTTTCTCTTTCGAATATCAACACCATTAAAGACAGCCAGACGATTGCAGTTATCTCTGATCACTTTAAGTATTTGCGCATATCACTGAGTAATATATATGTAATACTGTATTGTTGTTTGTGTGTCTTCCTCGCGAAAATGTCCGAACTGGATTTGATTGTTTGTCAATAATCACATCACCGCATACAATAAGATTTTTCTTTTCACCGTCAAGTTCATCAACTGACAGAGCATCATTAATGTCAGCATTAAAGTCAATAATATCATCAACATCAATCTTCCTCAAATTATCGTTAAACATTGTAGAATCATTGGTCATCCACTGATGGTGCCATTAAATATAACTTATCCCACTTAAGCCATCTCATTATCATGTTGAGTAGCAATTGAGTCTTACCAGATTCGGATGGACCTATGATATGGCTCGAATAGAATAATGATAGCGCCGGATGATCCTTAACGGGGCTCGTTTCTTCTTGTCGCTGAGAGCTTAACTGCATCCACATGAAAAGTATATGAATTTACATTGTGTTCTGTGCAAGGGCTTCACTGATACCGCTGGATTAGCCACAACAATAACAAAGAATCGTAGACAGGCACTCACAGGTAAATGTATGAAATATGGTTAAAATAAACAAATTTATATCTCATGAAACAGGCGGAGATATTGCTGCTTCACTCGGCAAATTATCAGGCGCTCCATGGGCTATGTATTATGGCGAAACGCATCTTCCTGGATAAAATTATTGTAGTCCGGGAACTCGACTTGATATCCGACTTGACGAGAAAGGTCAACCAGGATCTGGAGAGTATCCAATAAATGCGATTAATCAGGCGTGCCACGTTCGTGATGTTTCGTATAAAAATATAGATACTGGGAAATATGATAAATCTCCAAAAGCAGTTATATCTGTAAATACAGTTACATGGAAAGAAATAGTAATCCAATCGATGCATGTAGCGGCTAAATATTTATGTATTTTTCCAGCTTCGATACAATATGTCGCAGATACAATAACCAGATCACCATTTTCAAAGAAATACAAACAAAGAATAATATTTAAGTATCTCATTCCTGAATTTTACGCTGAAGTAGAACAGAAACACGCTTCTGAAATTCAGTGAAAGGAAATAAGTGTCACATAAAGCTTCCTCCACTTGTAGAGAGATTAAACAGTAACCTCGCTTGTATTTTATAACCACTTTCACTTATGAATTAAATTCTATTGTTGTTGTTTTGTGTTTTTTTTTTAATAAAAAAACAAAACGTTATTTTTTTTCCTGACTTTGTCAGGTTCCTTGCCCATCCACCCCCACCCCGACTTTGTCAGGGACAATTGCAGGGAAAAGAGAAAAACAGACAAGGATAAAAATAAGCCACACCCCTTTGGTGAGTTTTCTATGGATTTGCAGATATTCGTGACTTAATAATAATCTCTAAAACATGATAGTATGAGAGACTCGTCGTTTAATGCTCTGTATTTTCGATCTCATCTTGTGGCAATTAGCGTTCCACAATTCCGTGACTGACAAATTTGTCGACGGTTTGCGATAAATCGCATTTAATAATGGGGAGGGGGGACCTCCCCCAAAACTCGTATTCACTAGAAAAATATAATGATAACTGAAATTTCATGTACACCTTCCCACCATGTCAGCTATTTTGCACTCCTCGGTGTTAATTATGGGAAAAGTGTGCAATTTTTTTAAAGTTATCAGATAAATTTGTTGAACGCAGAGCAACGGAAAATTTTCTTGCATGCCATGAGGTGGAAAGACAGTAGCCCCCACCTCATGGTAAATCAGACCTCATGAAGCAGTGGCACTGTTCTGACATTGATTTGCTAATGAGAAATTTAGCACGATAAGGGAGAGTCCCCAACATAGTAAAACGCCAGGGGATACCCACAACGAAAGAAAATAAACATCATGAAGCAGTGGAATTGTTCTGACAATGTTTGGTTGATGATAACTTTAGCACTGTAAGTGCGTGTTTCCTGACATAGTCAAGGTGGGTGTAAAACACCTGAGATTGCTTTCCCGCAAAAATTAGAGATGCAGGAATATATTTGTAGTGCACTGTGCCGTCCATACATTCCGGAATGTTAGAGTTAAGATTATGTTTTGGGCCGTCCAATACAAGTTAAGATAGAATTAGGTGTGTGTATTATACCGTCCGTTCGAATTAAGTATGTGCAAATAATACTGTAAAATAAGTATGTGTATGTTTTGCCATCCATACATTCAGATTTAAATTAAGAAATGTAGATATTTTTTTTAAATTTTAAATAAGTATTTATTATATAATGAATTTCGAAAATATTAATGTGATTTTTTTCTGCGAGTGAAAAATTACTTGACGATGTTATACACCTTTCTGATCAACTTGATCCTGAAAAAAAAAATCACGAATGATTTTGAAATGTTACAAGAACGAAAATCTAAAGGTAGGTACATACAAGCAGCCGTATACACGTTTAACAACTTACAAAAACAGGCAATGACACAATCATAACTTGTATATGCGATGACGATAACGTCCGTCAATTCGTTTCCCTCGCAAACGCAATTGAGAAAATTAGTTCAGAGTTGTCACGCAAATACTAAACAAGATTGTGGGTGCGCGTGTAAGACAGCTGAAAAAATATGTATGATTGTAAACACCTGTCTTTAGACAAAGGGGATTGTGAAAGTGAAAGTTGTGATACCGAATACCTTGTGTGAAACAAGGGTGAATAATTAATTTATTTATTTTTGACATCATTGACGTATCAAGGGTAATAAGTAAAACAAATATTTATTTTTGGCTCCGCGGAAAATCCGCTACTGGAAGGGATACAGGCGTGATCCTGCATTGAGAATGTACTATCTCAATTGGCGAATTATTATCTGCTAAAATATTCAGTTCGCGGGATTTATTCGGCCGGGGCATTTAATACTTTTTGAGCTTATCAGGTTTAATACTGGAATATGCATACTTCAAAATGAGATTTTTAAAAATCATATTTAACTTCATTAATGTGATATTGATTTACTTCTTGTAATTCTTCCTGAGTTAGGAATATTTTATCATCATCACTCATATCATCGATAGTAATTTAATAGTGGAATTTTCTGTGTCTGGAAGAATAAGATGTAATCTC